>JASDQU010504880.1:59995-84860 GCA_032191745.1 Picea mariana | reverse complement strand
CCCTCCACATTTCATGGAGCCAACATTGGCAATCATGATTTGGAAATTATTGATGACATGGATGTAGCAATGAGTTTCTTGGGTAATGCGATGATGAATAAAATTATGGGTTCTTCCACTATCAACCAGAATGATGACCTTACTATGCTTGATGTAACCGATGAGCTTGAGGTTTTGGGGATCAGAGAAGTCAGTGAGACCATTTAGAGAAATGACCAGTTCTACTTCGGGATGATCTGAGGGAGGGTTTATGTTAGTGGTTTCAGGTAACTCAGACACAAGGGGAGTTTCAACATCCTCTTCCAAAATATCCTCTACGATGGCCATAAAATTCTTTTGTTCCTTACACTTGTGGCTCGAGAAATATTTGTCATCACAATTATAACAAAGGCCTTTGAGTTGGTGTTCATCCATTTCATCCCTGGTCAATTTTTGGATCTTTAGTGGAGCGGAGGGAGTAGTGGGATTTACTAGTTTAGTGCGAGGGATAAAGGAGGGTTTCCAGTTTTGAGAAGATACAACATGTTTTGCTTCTTTATCTCTTTTAGTATCATACACCCAACTCTGAGGTTGATTCATGATGACATGGGCCCGAATCTCATCCTTGAGGCCACTGATAAAACACTCTCAGAAAAAGGCATCAGACATGCCCTCTGTCCAAAAATCCAGGTGCTCAAAAGTAGCTATAAAGTCTTCCATTGTTACTGATTGTTTCAACTTTGTCAAACGACCCAAATGATTGGTGTCAGTGTCAAAGAATTCATAAAGCTTTGCAACAAATTCTGTCCAGGCAATATACCATTGACGAGAAGTTTTTCTCCATTGCCACCATTGCCAACGTTCTTGATCTAGATGGAGAACACCATACCAAAGTTTGGCCAAGTCATATTTAATGGCGTATAAAGAGAAATAATGCTCCATTTGGGTTACCCAACCAGTGGGATCTAAGCCATCAAATTTAGTCACATCCACCTGCGGAAGGTGTAGGTCACGTTGAAAGTGATGGTGTTGAAAGTTAGAAGAATGTTTAGCTTTAATATTTGAAGGTGGATCATAGAAAGGGTTATCTGTAGGGATATGCATCTTGGTGAAGAGAATCGAAATGACAGATTCAAGTTGGGTAGTCAGGTCTTGTTTGATTTCCTCCATTGAGGACTGCATGGATGTATTGAGGGCGACAACATTGGCACTGATTTGTTTCACTTCTTGTTGGGTCTCTATGAAATTAGATTGCAAGGTATTGAAGCGAGCTTCAAGGCCTTGGCTACGGGTATGCGCCATGATGACGAGGAAACTGAAATGGGGCGGGTGGGGTCAAAATGTTTGATGAAAAATGATATGTATGAATGTGATAAGGGCGAAGAGATGAATACAATGGAATAGGTCTAAAAAATATTGTAGTAATGAAATGCCCAAATGCTTAACTAGAAAGAAATGTGTAGTTATTTGGCAACCTGAACACAGTTGTGCGGCAAGAGATCTTGTCTGTTTTAATTTGTTAATGTTTTTGTCCCCAAGGGTTGGGTATTCAAGGGTTCTACAGACAAGGGTTTTCCCTGTGTTGTAGCTCTCTGATATACGTGCGGTGTCCAACAGTAGTACTCGGCCCAATATCTCACGGCACTAACTAAGGAGGATAGACCATACTCTTAGTCGTATTACCCGACTACCTAGGTACTAGAGAATATCTTCTCGAGTTTTGTTATCGGTGGCACTATAGCATCCAGGTGGTCGATTGGTTTATCTAAAGAGGGATTTTGGTAATCTAGATCGATCCATACACAAGTGTTGTCTGATGCACTACTAGTCGAAGGGGTACCAACAGGGGTTACAAGGGTGGCCAACATATGTGCACTTAAGTACCACTTGTATTTTCTGCGTGTATGAATCCCTCAACCGCGGGTTTATGCGTGTAATGAAAAATCTTTGTGGATTAAAGACGTCGAAATACGTCTCTACCCTGAAAATTTTTTTATCCCACACTTTCTGTCGAGGAAAGTGATCTGATACCAATTGTGATATACCAGATATAAAAAGTATGCAGAACAGAAATAAAATGCTAGAAATGGCAGAATAACAACAATATAACCAAAACAATCACCGCAATAGCACTGAAATGATATAAGAATAACAACAGAAATAAGACTTTGATTCTGAAATCAATGTTCATGGGTCTCTTCGAGGGGGCAACCTGCAGTTGAGCAGAGCTCTATTACAATAATATCCAATCTAGGGTTCTCATACCCTCGAATCCTATTTATACTAAATATGTCTATCAAAAAAATCATCTAGAGGAAGATCCTTCTAGAAGAGGAAGATTCTATTAGGTCTTCTTACATTTGAATTATTCTATTTTATTGAAAGGCCTTATTAATATTGACCTTTATTACATCTAAATATATTGTTCTACCTATGTGCGAGTTAGGACCCTAACACAGAGTATCAGTCCAATATGATCGAGGTGGAAGGTAAGATCATAAATCAACATGTTTCTATTTTGATTGATTTAGGATCAAGTCATTGCTACATTGATCCTAAGATAGTGGATAGATTACATTTGGAGAAAAGTAAACTTGGAAAAACAAGTTTGGTTCAGTTAGCCACTGGAACCAAAAGAAAAATCCATGATATGGTCAGAAGTTGTTCCATAAGTCTTAATGGCGTGAATACTAGTATGTATCTAAATATCATACCATTGGGGTCTTATGATATTCTGATTGGAATGGATTGGTTGGACAAGAATCATGTTGTCCTAGATTGTCATAACAAGACATTTACATGTCTTGATGGAAATGGAAAATAGCGCACTCTGAAAGGAGTCCCAAGACCCATCTCGATAAGGGAGATTTTAGCCTTACAACTAAAAATATGCTTTAGGAAAGGATGTCAATTGTATGCAGCTCATGTGGAAGAGCCAGATAATACAAAGGGGCCAAGACTTGAATATTTAGTGGTGCTACGAGAATTTGAATATGTATTCCAAGAAATAACAAGATTCCCACCAAGGCTGGAAATAGATTTCTCAATTGATTTAGTGCCAGGAGCTGCCCCGGTGTCAAAAACACCTTACAGAATGAGCACACCAGAGTTAAAAGAATTACAAATGCAGTTGGAGGAATTGTTGAAGAAAGGGTACATACGTCCAAGTGTTTCACCTTGGGGAGCACCAATAATTTTTTTCAAAAAGAAGGATGGAACCTTGAGGCTGTCTATTGACTTCCGACAGATGAACAAGTACACTATAAAGAACAGGTGTCCTCTACCCCGAATTGATGACCTCTTTTATCAACTAAGAGGAGCAAAGATATTTTCAAATATTGACCTGAGGGCAAGATACCATCAGGTAATAATCAAGGAATAAGACATTCATAAGACAACCTTTAGGACCTCGTATGGGCATTATGAATTTGTAGTGGTTCCATTTGGACTGACCAATGCACCAGCTGTATTCATGTGCTTAATGAATGGAATATTCATAAATTATTTGGATAAGTTTGTCATAGTATTCTTGGATGACATACTTATCTATTCTAATTTTGAAGAGGATCATGAGCATCAATTAATACTGGTATTGCAAGTACTGAGAGAACATCAGTTGTATGCCAAGTTGAGTAAGCGTTCTTTTTATCAAAAGAAGATCCATCACTTGGGATGCATTATTTCAGAGCAGGGCATAACAATATATCCAGACAAGATTGAAGCCATTAGAGGATGGCCAACACCCAGTAATGTGTCAAACATCAGATATTTTATAGGATTAGACGGCTACAATAGAAGGTTCATAGTAGGGTTCTATAAGATTGCTCATCCCATCATTTCTTTGCAAAAGAACGGAACTAAATTTGAATGGACACTCAAGTGTGAAAATAATTTTAATCTGTTGAAGGCATTACTTACTAGTGCACCTATGTCACAGATTGTTGACCCAAATGAAAGTTTTGTGGTATGTATAGATGCATGTAAGGAAGGACTTGGGGGATTCCTCGCACAAAATTGATATGTCATTCGATATGAGTCCAGAAAGATTAAGGAACATGAGATGAACTATGCCACGCATGACTTGGAACTTGCTTGTATTGTTCATGCCTTGAGGATGTGGAGGCATTATCTCATGGGGAAGAAATTTGGATTAAGGACAAACCACATTGGCTTGAAGTATCTTTTTGAACAACTGACCTTGAATTCCAGGAAAACAAGATGGCTGGAATTTTTAAGTGAATATGATTTCAATATCAAGCATATCAAGGGAAAGGAGAATAAAGTTGCTGATGCACTTAGAATAAGAGTGCATACGATGCATGCTACTGCTGTCAGTATGCATTAGTCAGACTTGAAGAGAAGAATTTTAGATGGTCTTGTTACAGACCAACATTACCTACAGGTAAAGGAAAAATTATAGCAAGGATATGTACAGCAGAAAACAAAGGAGTATGAGAAAAAGGAAGACAGATTACTCATGCATACAAATAGAATCTATGTTCCTAGTTCTGGAGAACTGAGGAATTTGGTACTTAAGGAAATGCCTGATGTTCCTTATGCTGGACATCCCAGTTACCAGAAAACAATTACAATAGTAAGAAGCCAGTTCTTTTGGCCAAGAATGAAGAAGGATGTTGTTGATTAGATCGCTCGATGTATGGAATGTCGGAAGGTGATGGATGAGCATATGCACCCAATGGGGTTGCTACAACCATTACCAATCGGAGAGAAGAAATGGGAAGTGATCACCATGGATTTCATCATAGGATTACCTAGAACGAATAAGCAACATGATTCAATCATGGTGGTGGTTGACACAAAGGATGCCCATTTTTTGCCTGTGAAGACAATGCATACAACGACTAATATTTCAAAAATTTTCATGAAGGAAATTTCTAGCTTGCATGGGATACCTAGGAAAATTGTCTCGGATAGAGATACAAAGTTTACCTCCAATTTCTGGAGGGGATTGTTTAAAGGATTTGGCACCAATCTACACTTTAGCACAACATATCATTCCCAGATAGATGGGAAAACAGAGAGGGTCAATTGAATAATTTAATATATGTTGAGGATGCATGTGATGGATAAGCCATCTAAGTGGGAAGATTAATTACACTTGGTTGAGTTTGCATATAATAATGGGTATCAAGATTCATTGAGAATGAGCCCATTTGAATCCTTGTACGGTAGGAAATGCGATACTCCAGTAAGCTGGGACAACCCAAAAGATAGAGTGGTACTTGGGTCAGAGTTGCTCAGGGACATGGAAGACCAGGTGGTTAAGATCAAGTAGAATTTAAAGGTAGCTCGGGATAGACAAAAAGTTTATGCAGACAAGAAGAGGACAGCTAGAGAATTTAAAGTAGGGGAGCATGCACTTTTGAAAGTGAAGCCCAAGAAAATCTATTTGAAATTGGGTAGTTGTACAAAGATGGTAGCCAGATTCTATGCTCCATTTGAAATATTGGACAGAATAGGGCCAGTTGCATACATGCTTGCATTGCCTGCTTCCATGAATTTGCATAATGTATTTCATGTATGTTTACTAAAGAAATATGTACATGACTCTAACCATGTTATTGATTGGAATCCAATTCAGGTAGAGACAAAGGGATACTTTCAGGTTTAGCCAGTGTAGATATTGGACAGAAAGGTCAAAATGCTCCAGAATCGAGTTATAGAGCTAGTAAAAGTTCATTGGACCTGCTACGGTCCTGAAGATGCTACCTGGGAGCATGAATATGCCATGCAGGCAGAGTACCCACAAATTTTTGAATAAATTTGAGATTTTGATCTCTATTTTGTATATGCACTGAGGACAATGCCAAGATAAGGGGGAGGAGATGTAACACCCCGGGTTTCGAACCTCCATTTTAAATAATGTATTGTTACAATGCTGAGAGGCCTGAGTGCCCAAAAAATTATTAAAGGGCCAGTATTCCAAAAAAATGTAATGTTTTGATTATTATTAATAATAAACACATCACTTGTTGCTAGACGGACAAGGACTAGAGTTATAGGGGGCTATGATTTCACAAGAGAGGGAGATTGAGGGGATAAATTTTTATTCCTATGTTAATTACTCCTTTTCCCTAAGGAGTGGATCAATTACGTGAGCTTCTTGGGTAAGGCCAGAAGGTTCTTGATTTCCCACGAGAATACTTAAACCCATCCCTGGTTTGATTGTGGGGTTGGTCATTGGTTGTTGGCTTATCCGCTCCTTCACTCCTGCATTTCGTACAATTATTTCGCTCATGCCTTTCCATTAACTAACTTACCCATCCATTGATCCATCCTCACCTGCGTCTTGGATTGGAAGAGGGGAAAGGAATTGTTGAGAATTATCCATGGGATAGTTGGTTGTAATGGTCATTGGTGCAATCTAGCCATGACTTGGGGCCTGCATGTCTGAGATGCATTGTCATGTTCCCTATTTTTCTCACAACTGCGAGTCCTAAGAGTTCCAACATTGAGATTCTGGATCAGCTCTGCTGAAGGCCCTAGAAAAAGAAGAAGGACTACTGAGGGACTATGTGGTAGAGAAGGGTGGAGGTCCATTCTCTTGGGCAGTATAGGATGGGTAGAAGAGAGATGGGTACTTGGATTGTTGTGGGTGTTGGGAAACCTATGAGAGATTGAGAGATGACTAGTTTGTGGAACCCAAGTGCACTCTGGAATTGTCCTTGTGGATTCATATTCCTGGCTCAGTGGTGACACTGTTGTTGATATTTGGAGCAGTGGTGTCTATGGTTGGGTGGGACATCCTTGGTCTGCAGCCAGTTGGTGTCACCTTTTTATAAATATAAGTGCTCTATGTTGTGATATTATTATCTGTGTATGAATGTATTCCAATGTGTATATTTAATTATCATTTAATTGAATCTTTAGACTATGCATGTTGTTGAATACTGTTGTGCATGTCGTTAAAGTCTTTTCTTTTATGCACCCTGAAATTTTAAAAAGGTATCGGTAAAAGAAAGAAGTCCAAGGGAGGGCTTGTAGGTAGAATGGCATGGCCTGTGGGTGGTTGGGGATGTTACATGTGCACACAAAGAAACAATCAAGGACTGGTACCAACATAAGCCGTTACTGCATATTAGGTTTGGCGTAGAACAAGGAAGAAACCAATAGTAGGAATATGATGGACAGGGGGCACCAACAGAACACTTAGAGAAGTGAAGAGCACTGTGGAAAATGACACCACTGGAGGAATGGCCTCACCATTTCGTACACACATTATATATAAGAAAAAATTCAAAGCTGAGATCGATAGGATGTTGGAGGCTAGAATCATAGAACCTGTAGAAGAATCGAAATGGATAAGCCCGATGATAGTTCAAGAGAAGAAACAAGGGGGGATAAGAATATGTGTCGACTTGATAAATTTGAATGATGCATTCCTACATGACCCATTCCATACCCCATTCACATATGAAGTCCTAGAGAATGTAGGAGGAAATGAAGCTTATTCATTCACCAATGGGTTCTCAGGATACCATCATATCAATATAGCACTAGAAGACCGATACAACACCACTTTTTCCACGGAATGGGGATCCTACCAATATACAGTCATGTCATTTGGATTGAAGAATGCACCCGCAAAATTTTCCATAGTAGTCATAGCTGCATTTAAAGAATTTATCCACCAGTTTCTATAGGTATATCTGAAAAATTGGATAGTCTATAGTTTGTTGAAAGACCATGTAGAGGTCTTGCAGATGATGTTAGAAATATGCAAGAAGTACCAGATTTTATTAAATATCAAGAAGTGCATCTTCAGAACACCTTTTTGGATATTGTTTGGCCATATAGTATGAAAGTAAGGTTTACTAGTAGATCCTACCAAGATTGCAGTAATTGTTAACCTGCCACCACCAAAAATAGTTCGTCAATTGAGAGTGACACTAGAACACATAGGATACTACAAGAAATTTATAAAGGGGTATGTGCAGATCACTGCACCAATGGAGAAATTGCTAAGGGAATACATAAAGTTCTAGTGGAATGAGGACTGTCAGCACAGTGTGGATACCCTGAAAGAGAAGATGGTAACCGCACCAATACTAGGATTCCCAGATTGGGAAAAGACATTCCACGCACATGTAGATGCATCGACCATAGAACTTGGAGATTTTCTGGCACGGCCAGGAGAAGGATAATTGGACCATCATATAGCATTTTCTAGCAAAAAACTGTTAGAATCGGAGCATAACTACAACACTATAGAGAGGAAAGTCTTAGCTATGGTCTATGTGCTTCAGAAATTCAGGCATTATTTATTGGGGAAACATTTCAAGATGTTCATAGACCATTCAACGCTCAAATACCTCGTCAACAAGCCAATGTTAGGGGAGAAAATTTGTAGATGGTTATTGTTGTTTCAAGAATTTGACTTTGAAGTGATAGTAAAACTAGGAAAGTTGAATGCAGGACCTGATCATATGTCAAAGATTACTAACTGAGAGGAACCGATGAATCTAGAGGATGAATTTCTCGACACACATTAATTTTAGTTCAGATAGCCGATGAATACTTCGCAGACATCATCCAATACTTGAGTACAGGCACTGCGCCACAGGAATGTTGGACAACTGAGAGGGGGGGTGAATCAGTTGTTATCGTGCTTAAACAATTATGCTTATTTTAACTCTTTACAAAGAACTCAATGATAATCACAATAATTCAGGGAAATAAGTAATAGCACATTCAACATCAGTCACACATATGAGATACACAAAGACAAATATTTCCTGAGGAAACCCATAAAGGGTAAAAACCTCTTCTTCTTTATATGATAAGTAATATTTACATTCTTTACATGATCATACATATGAGCACCAACTCATAATGAGGCTGCAACCTCTGTTTTGCAAGCTGCTACTTGCTGAGAGCACCAACTCTCTGGTTTCTCTATCACCAACTAGAAGGAAGCACCAACTCCCTGGTTTCTCTAGCACCAACTAGAAGGAAGCACCAACTCCCTGGTGTTCCAGCACCAACTAGATGGAAGCACCAACTTCCAATCATACAGGCACCAACCTGTAAAACAGAGAACAACAGTTCTCCCTTGCACCACCCTGCCACCCTGGTTTTTCTGGCTGAAACTAGATGAAAGCTACAACTCCCTGTGTTCAAGCACCCACTTGAATCTCTGAGGACAACAGTCCTCCCTAGAACCTCCCTTCCACCATTACATATAAATTTTTCTAATGAAACTTATCACAATGATACAATATTTATCATTGGCTTACCATACTTATCACTGTTCTTCTACACTGCGCTGCTCTGTCTGCATCAATGTCTTTTGCACATTTATTGTGCTTTCTATTATTTTTCCTTTTATGCTCTCTGCACCATGTCCCTTCAATTCACCATTCCCCTTATGTACATTTCTACTGCTGCACTCTGCCTCCTTCTTCACACCTCCATCACACTCAACAACACCACCATTTCTTCTTTGTTCAACATTCTTATACTCTCTGTGCACCTTGCGCATGCAATCTCCTTCTTTCTCTTGCATCCCCTTTCCATGTCGAGTGCTCTACCTAATCATAATTTCTACTCTTCATCTTCTCTGGCAGTTAGATCCATGTTTCCATCATCATTGGGTGTTAAGCCGAGATTCCTTAGCCTCTCTGGCAATTAAGACTCTTCGTCTTTTCTATCAAAGTTGAGCTAATCCTCTCTGTTGCAGTTACAGGCTTCAACACTCTTCCATCTGTCAATCACCTCTAAGCATAATATCCATTCCACTAGAATATTCCTCGAGCCTCTTCACCTTCTCTGGCGATCACCTTGAAGCCTGTTTGATTCCTCTGGAAAAAGCTATCAGTCGTTTTGGGCAGTTACAATCTGAAGTACAACAGTAGCCCTCTGATCATACTTAAATTCACTTGCACCATTGGATTGGATCCATGGCATCTTTCGTTTACTTCGTATATTGGCATTTCGGCATTCTTGTGGTAGAGTTTCTTGACGCTCCATGTTGCGGTCCCTGAAACTCCGAAATGGAGCTTGCCGGTTCGAGCTCTTCTCTACAGCTCTACGATCTCCATATCAACGGTCCACAATCCGTGGTGATCGGACGACTATCCTCTGCCCTGGGAATTCATCCTTCAGGACTTTGGGGGAGTGATGGAGTTAAAACTCCCAAAGAAAAAACTCCCAGAGTGAGGTTAGTCTTGCGTCACTCGATGAAATCTCATGACCTGAATGGCTGCCATGTGTCACTCAAAATTGTGAATTCCAAAGGCCTGAAATGCCAAAACAACTTGACACTTGTTGTTCTTTGATCGTGCCACGTTTCATAGTCTTCCACCTGTCCTTTCTGACCTGGTCTACCACATTCACCTCCTGGATCTATCGGCCCAGATCACTTCACGCTTTTGCATATCGCGATTTCGTCATTCTTGATCTGAAAGTTCTCGACACCTCCACCTCCTGGTCTGCGAAACTCCAAAATGGAGTCAGATCAACTTTTTGGTTTTTTTCACTTCGCAACTTCGAGATTCTTGTCGAGAGAGTCCTTGACATTTCCAACTACCAGTATCCGAACCTCCGGTATAGAGTCTTTGACATTTCAGGATTTTGCATTTCACGACTTCGAGACTCCTGTGATGAAGAGTCTTGACTCTTGACTCCTCCAACTCCCGATATCCGAAAATGACCCCTTGCTTTCAGGATTTTGGCATTTCACATTTCGCGATTCCGAGACTCCTGATGATGAAGAGTCTTGACTCTTCCAACTCCCAGTATCTAAAACTCCGAAATGGAGTTATTTCCCAGTCTGCGAAACTCTTCGTTTATTGCCTATTTCAGGATTTCGGTGTTTTGCATTTCGTCGTTTCGACACTTTGACACTCCTGTGGTGAAGTGTTTCGACACTTCAACTCTCGGTATCCGAGACTCCAAAATGGAGTTATTTCCTGGTATGCAAAACTCTTGTTGATGTGCCTCTTTTGGGATTTCGGGATTCTAGATTTTGAAACTCTGGGACTCCTGTGTTGAAGAGTCTCAACTCTTGACTTCTTAATCTCCCGGTATCTGAAACTCCAAAATGGAGTTTACGCTTATGATCTTTCCATGCAGTTATCCCTGCATTGCTAATCTTCCTTGCCTGCTTGTTTTCCATCAAATAAACAAGCACACTCTTGCACTCTTCGTGCATCTCTGCAGTATCTCTTCTGAGATTACGTTGTCCCTGTTTTTCCATCACTGCATACTCTGATCTTGCCATCAATTACAATCACACCTTCCTGTAAAATTCCTGTAAAAATGCTAACAAGGAATACAACACCGCGCAGAATAAAAATACGGTAGTCAAGGTTGCAGATTAACAACTAATTGCAAGAAACCTATACAAAATGGGTGCAGATAGAATCTTGAGAAGATGCGTGATAGAACATGAAAGACCAAGGATCTTATAATAAGCTCACGAGGGAATATTAGGAGGACATTATATAGGCAAATCTACCACACATAAGGTATTGCATGTAGGATTATGGTGGTTGACTATTCACAGAGACTTAAAGGACTACTTCCAGAAATGTGATGTATGTCATAGGGTTGGTAAACCAAATAGAAGGACAATATGCCCCTGCGACCATAGGTAACTTTGCAGATATTTGAAAAATGGGAAATCGATTTTGTGGGGCCAATTAACCCACCAAAAAAAAAGGTCTGGAGCGAGGTACATTATCACTACGACGAAATACCTAAAAATATGGGTGGAAGCAACACCAGTAAAATATTGCAGCACAGAGACAAAAGCACACTTCCTGTTTGAACAAGTGATCACTAGATTTGGTTTCCTGAGGATTTTGATGACTGAACAAGGAATTCACTTTATTAACAGTACTATTAAGGCTATGAATGAGGAATTTGAATTTAATCATCAAAAGAGTACACCATATAGTCCTCAAGCAAATGGAACAGTGGAAGCCTTTAATAAATCCTTGAAAATGCAATAACGAAGATATGCAATGTAAATAGGGATGATTGGTACTTGAAGATACCAGTGGTATTGAGGGCATACAAGACCACATGGAAGAAATTAACACGAGAAACACCATTCAGATTGATGTATGGACAAGAAGCTGTGGTTCCACCAGAAATTTTGGTAACTATTCTATGCGTAGCAGGAATTACAAACATGACAGAATGAGGTGTAGTATAGGAAAGGATAAATTAATTGATGATGATGGAGGAAGATAGGATTCTAGTAGGGTTCCACCAAGAAGTATAGAAAGTAAGGGACAAATCTTGGCATGACAAGCATATCAAGCAAAATATTTTTTAAGGAAGGAGACTTAGTCTTGGTGTATGATAGAAAATCCCTTTAGCACCCAGGAAAACTCATAATGTATTGGTTAGGACCATAAAAAATAAATATTGTCACATATAGGGGAGATGTGGAATTGAAACATTTAGGAGAAACAGAAATTAGATAGATGATCAATGAGAGATGAATAAAGATGTATAGGGATAGTCAACCTCCTGGCACTTCAAAAAAAAAACACATAGACGAGATATTGAGCCGAAAAGACGAAAATTTAACAAAGGCATAGGGCATCGAGAAGAGAATGAGCGTGCACACTCAGAAATGCCAACATGACAGAGGAAAAGGCCAATGGTCACTACAAAGTGAGAAACAATGGGAAAGTGGAAATAACGAGAAAGACAGATACGAAAAATAGTCGCCAACAGACGACGACCATCAAACATAAATAATAAAAATGACTTAAAGGACACTGCATTAATTGTGCCAACTGGAGATGGCAAGGGAATTCAATAGAAAGTATGTTGGAAGCATCGGTTCAATTAAAACAAAAATTGGGTAACGTCTCCGACAAGCTTCACACGATTCCTATATAAGCTAGTACACGGGATTGGTGAGGTTATTAAGGAATTAATAAAAGAAGAGAGAAATAGAGTATACAAAGCTGAAAGTGAAGTTTTTAGAGGTTATAGAGGCCACTACATTCGATGTAAAACATCCTTAACACCATGGCACCACCCAAACAGGGAGAATAAAACCATATGTGAAGATGACCTTGAAGAAAGGCCAGATCCTCACTGAAAACACAGGGAAGCGAACATGAACCACTTCAGCCTCCAGAAGTCATCAATGTGGATGAAATCTTGTCGCCTGATATGACACTAGGAAGCCCCACACCTATTGTGGAGGAAACCCAATAGAAAACACCAGTGGGCATGGACATGGATGTACCAGAATGGGACATGGACAACAGGCTGAGGATGTAGGCAATCATTCGCACTCTGAAAACCTTGAAGAAGGCTCGATATTTAATGGGGCAATCCAAAACCAAGAGGAAAGGACCGTGCCAGAAGGGTAAAACAAAACCATGTCAGAACAACCATAGGAGGGCATAATGGAAGATGTCACCGACTGACCAGATGAGTATGTAGAAGAGAGAACTATAGAGGCCAGAACCTCAAGTCAGCCACCACAACGGAATGGAAAATAGGTGGTACCAAGGTCATCGCGTAGGCAGGCCACCACAACCATTGTCTTATTGCGCATTCCATAAGGGTTACATATAACAAGAAATATTTTATTCCATGTGGAGAAATTGAGGTACTCATACCATGACGTGACAGACACGGACAAGTTCCCAGAGTTCGCCAAGAAAGTTTACCTACAGACTGTGGGTATAGGACCCTTTGGTGAACCATTTAATCAACCAGTCCAGTGGGCAGCTGGACTGGCCAAAAATAGGATTCTAGGCCTATTGGACATCCTACACTTTGGGATGGGCCAATATGCAAATAACTGCGTCAAGCAGTTTATGGTAGTCATCCATGGAGGATACCTGTAGCTGGAAAAACTCATCTCAATAGACGTTGAGCTTATTGCATACATCATAGGGCTGCCATTGTGGGGGGAGGGCCCCATGCAGTTCCTTGAGGACAAGACAAAGGAGAATGCACTAGCCGAGGAAATGAAGAAGAAATATGGTACCAAAAGGGGGTTGCGTGGAATCATAATCAAGCATATTAGTGACACAACGACAATAATGGCCACAAAAATTATGGCATGCAAATTACTCAAGAAATGTTGCAAGTAGGAAATCTTGGCATGGGTTTTTTCAGTTGTAAAACAATGTGCGGAGGGAACCACACTCAACTAGACCTCGTATTTGCTAAATCTATTCTTAGACGACTACAAGGACGTGTAGGATTTGGGGACAAAATTTCACTATTCATGGCTACTCCTGATAGCCTTGCTTGGATGTAAGGAGTTGAAGTATTTATTCTTTGCCAATAGACCCAATCCTTGGCACACAACGTAATACCTATTGTTGGGGTCCACTTTGTACCCTAAGAATAGAAACGAGAATGCAACCATATTCGAAGGATATCACAATGATCTACAGGAGAGCATCACCAACACTCGGAGAGTGACACCGAAAGTGGTCGCACAGTATCGAGGCATATACAACTTCAAAGCAACTAGACATGCAATGTAGATCCAGTCATATAAGGATCCCGACAATAAATATATACAACTGTTCTACTACATCAAGGAGGCGGACATAGAGATGTCCATTAAGGATTGCGATGCTGACTGGAGGATTCTAGTCCTCAATCGATAAATTCCTGCAGAAATGGAGGAGGAGGTAGGATAGGGATAGACACTTGCCGAAGAGATAACAGTTCCCAAAAATCCAAGGATAAGTCAAAACAAGGCACAACAGAAAAATGGGGGGGCATCTAAGAAAGGAACCCAAGTGGGGAAAAAGAACAACACATAGGTGCCACAGGTATAGGAGAAACAAACTGAGACAACATAGAGAATCACATGAACTGCTAATTAGTAAGAGCAAGGCCAGACTAAGAGGCCAGTCATACAAACAAGGGGTGCATGCAAGAAATCGAAGGCGCACATAACACCCCTAGAATACACGATCACCGAGGACGATATGGACATGGTGGCCCAATTGGTCCAGGATTGCACAGTGGAGGATTTTGACAATGCTCAACAACAAAGGGACAGGATTGAGGATGAGATGGAATGCATGTGACAACTCCTCCAACAGCTCAAAGAAGCACAGATGGTAGACAACAGTGTAGGAACAATCCCATCAACATCACATATAGGAGGCGAGGTTGGATCACGTGAGCAGGACAAGATCCAGATGACAGCACAGTCAATCTTGAAATTTCACGTCACACCTAACATGCTGCGCATGGATGAAATAGTAGGGAATACACCCCTAAAGGACTTGGCCCAAATATAGTTGGTATTGATGCAGATACAAACCAAGGCCTTGTATAAACTATAAGTCAGTGTCACACAAGAGGTACAGTCATGCGCACGCATAGACACAACGAAATTGCAGCAGAAAAGGGACGACGAGTTGGAATTGGTACTCAAGCATTCTAAAATCGAGACCAAATATGAAAAATACTGCGCGGATAGGCTAGAGTAGGAATTGGCTGTAGGATATGAGAAAATCCCAAAGAGCACGTAGACGACAGAAATCATGATGACACAGAATATTGATCAGATTGGGCAGACAATCGATCAATACAGACATGAAATCGAGCATCTCCAAGAGTAGCTCATACCTACGAATCCACTAGAAGTGAAGAAGGAGAGGAAGTAGGAGGAAAAAACACAGATAAAGGAGATAGAACGATAAGTCCATGTGGCGGCCGACTTGTTCGAGAAGGAAAAATATCTTTGGACGAAGTTGGAAGAGGATCAACAGCTCCAACAGTGGGACCAAGAAGAAGAAATAATAAGCGCAAATATCCAGGACTTCAAGCAGAGGCAGAAGACAATGTTGATCATGGATCGAGTCAAAGGAGCAAAGGATATTAAGAAACTCCAGGGAGAACTCGTAGGCACACAGACACAGAAAAAGGAGTGCAAAGCTCAAATGGAACCGCTCCAAGAGAGGGAAACAAAGGTCATTGTGCAGTTGGAAGACACAAAGAATAACATGGAAAAAACTTAGGCAAAGTGTGTAGGGATATTCAACAACTAGATTGCAGTGCAGGTACTGGACACACTCAAGGAGAAGACCGTGCAGACCCAAACGCAATAAAATGAGCTCACGAAGAAGTTCCAGGAGATCGTGGAAGATATCGACGATGCGCACAAGGTTTAGGTGGCTCAGGATGAGCCACATATCAGTGTTGGGGGCATATTAGATGCATACTGAATCAGGAAGAAAGGTTGTTTTTGTAAGATAAACATGCAAGAGAAAAAAGACAGTTGGAAGGAAAAGCAGCATGTGTGCATGCATGGAAGACCTAACGACACTAGGGTTAGTGTTTTTGTAATACATTATAATGGACGGTGATTCGAAGATATAAATAAGTGGTACTTAGGAGAGATAATGGGAGAGAGGTGATATATACATAAATATAGATATATAGATAGAATTAAAGACATATGAGACACAGAGAAAGACAGAGAGGAAGAGAATTTTCAGGACTGTATAAGTCATTAAGTTGGTGAACTAGAGAAGGCATGAGAAACTCGATCCTGAGGGTTATATCGTAGGCTAAGGAGCCTAATGTGATCTATTTATCCTCACATGGATCAAGGAGCCTATGGGAGAGAGGAGGAACTAATATTGTAACCACGCACAGCGTGATATCTTTCTAAACTATAATAAAATCTTGAGAGCCAGATTTTTGTGGACGTAGGCCAGGAGGGGGTGAACCATGGTAACACTGTGTTTTGTAAATAAATGAATGTGTCTTTGGGTATGATTAGTTGATGAATGTTGAAGGAATGAAGTAATTAAGTAGATTTGGTATTTTACATGCATGCATAGGCTGAATATTATAACTAGATGTTAACAGACTGAATAAAGGTTACAATGCACAAGCACAGATCTTACTCAATCCCAGGTTGCAAACACCTGAGTATTGCATTCACCCATAGAGCTATCTCGGGTGAGAATGTTTAGTGCATTCTGTGTACTGCGCTTCCTTCTAGTTTACCAGAGGGGTCGATAGTCTTTAAGGGATTTTGTTGGGAAGCTTCTTAGTTTTGAACTAGGGTCAATCTGTATGGTCAATGAGAATCAGAATTAGAATCCCTCAAGACCAATATGAGTAGATAGATAAAAGGGAAAAACCAATAGTAAGTTTTTATATCATGCACAACGATTGATGGATCGATCCCTAACATTCCTTCATAACTCCAAGCGAATACATGGAAAAATTATTTGAATAAAGTGGTGTAAGCTTCCACTTCCTCGGGAAAACAATTAGCACCGAGATGAACATTTTCCACAATACCTTCTTTGATCAAAATATCGATAGTGATGGGAGAAGAGATGTTTCCTAAATTCCCCTCAGAAGTAATATCCTGGGTAAGGATAGGATATTGGGGAGAATTGGTAACACCGGGGGGAAATATAAAGTATATATCTTTCTCAATTTCATCTAGACTAGGGAGAAAACATGATCGATGATGGTTTTCATCCCAAGGTACCTCGTCGATACTAATTATTTCCATAATATATTCGTCCAATGGAAAAATCCATAGGATGTAGTCGAAAGAAGAGGATAAGGAATCCAACCAAGATGACAATGAATAAGTGTTGGATGACAAAAGATGTTGATCGTCCAATGTGGGAGAGGTAGATTGGATGTCATCCTATGAAGCCTCAATAGGACTAAGTGGCATAGCTTCACCTAGTGCATCAAATTCCAAAGGACTAGGCACAACCCAAGGATCATATGATTCATAAGATTGATATGACATAGTCGAGATCATATTGATCGTGACAATGTGTTGTGAGGTGGGAGGAAGTGGTGTAGGGAAAGTAACCGTAAGGGAAGAATATTATAAAATACCTACACCGACACTTTCATAAGTGATCTTAGTATCCCACAAGAAAGTAATATTGTTGGTGGAGGGAGTGTGAACGTCGGGGGTGCAATAATCTAACTGGTTGATAGTGATAATTTTACCTTGATAGGGGAATTGTACACATTGAAACGCTGATGAAGAGACAGTAGTCATGCCATAAAACCAACTTATTCCTAACAACAAGTTGTAATCAAGGGGAGAATTGACTACATATACATAGACAAAGACAATCTTTCCTCCCAACTAAATGGATAAGGACTGTAAGAGCCTGTGAGGAAAAAATCCTATCCCATCAAATGCTCATAACATTGTAGGGGATTAATTAAGTGCAGGTGATTTTAATCCTTTCCAATAGGCTAACGAAATTATGCAAGTGGAATCTCCCTCATCCAGTATGGTGCGATGAATGTGTTGGTTATGAACAACTACATCAATTTGAAAAGAAAGCTGGTGAGAAAGTCGTGACTTGAAGTTATCAAGGTTAAAAGTGATATTATTTGATGACTCATGATCAATTGCACCAATGGAAGCCAAGAGTGTTCTAACTTGACTTGGACAATGTTGTAGAACTTCAAGAGAAGACATATCACATGGTGCTTGAGACAAATATTCAACAATGTTGTAGTCTTGGGCTGCACGTGAACTAGGATTAAAAGTCGTTTTGCGAATTGTGCTCTTGGGAGGGCATAAAATAGAGTCGAAAGTGGGTTTTTCAATCTAAAGAGATCCAAACGGAGGATTAACTATGGTGAGAGATGGATCTGATGGAGTACCATTAGCGACCTTCTCTTTACCAGGTTTAGCCGACGTGTCATATGTTGTGGTGTGAGAGGTTAAATTAATCCCATTGAACATATAAATATGAGCACTTGACGAAGCTTCCTCACTAGGAGGATGACTGGGATTGTCCCCTGTCGGAGGGGTGGGGGCTTGAGCAACCATGGACTACTGTTGAGGAAAAGGTTGTGTTAACACAATGGGTTGGGAATTCCCTTTGAAAAGTTTTGCAAATTCGTCGTGATGAGGAGAGTCTCGGGTGTAATGATCATCACCACAAATGAGACACGAGAATTTTTGTTTTCACTGTGGTTGTTTTTCAGGAGCAGGTGCTGGAGTTTGTGTTTTTGTACTTTCATTATTATTATTATTCTTTTTGGGTTTATTTTTCGTTTTCTTATTTCCCCCAGATTGTTGTCAAGAGGCATATTGGAATACATTCACCTCAAATATTTGAGTAAGGGGGAAGGTAGAGGAGAGTGAATTCGAGAAATAATACCTCCTGGAGGACAATCTCCCGAATATGACGTGGTGGCCTGACATTGTATGATGTCACAGCTAGTGATGGATGAATGTAATGTGTTGAGCTGGAAAATACCCGTGGAGTGGTAGGGCCCGAAGTGACACGTCAGCGTGACGTTACTTACTTCGGGCCTTCCAATGATACTGCTGCAAAGATCAATGGTTCTTGTTTATTTGAGATCAACGGTCCACAATTACTTTGGGAGTTCGAGATTCCGAAGTTTTCAATGCATAGCTCTTACAATCCTCCAGAGTGTCGTATCTCCGAAGTGAGAGATCTGCCTCCATGCATCCTCAACCCTCAATGGATCATATTTACTTGGGACTGCGTGCCTTCGAGAGTCCTTTACTTACTCAACTTATTTTTGCTTCCTCTCAGAGGGTGATATCATCAAACACATGTCCCTTGCTTGAAGATCAACAACCACGAGTGATTGCAGGCTCACCACTTGCACAAAATTTAATTTTCTTTCTGATCCCCATACTGCCTCCCCATCATCGATCTTTCTCCAATGAGATATGATGGTCCTGACTTATTTTGTTCTTGATCTAACGACTGATATGAATTGTACATGGGATCTCCACTACTGAAACTAGAGCCTGTCTTCTTTCTTGTATTTCGATCTTGAAATGGATGGCTCTGAACGCTACATTTCACTCATGGTTTTTCCCTGTGCAAACAAAGGACTTGGTCGGCCTGCAAAAACTACATATGACCCATGATAACTTCATGTGATAACACACCTTCTATGGTATAGTGCACACATGTAATTCACACTAAAATGATGAAGTGTGCACATTCCAGGATACCACGCGCAACAAACTTAAATGTGCATGATTTTGAGGCCAGAGAGCATTTGTGTATATGTTGTGTTTTGAGGCTGGTGAGTGAGGATGTAGAAAGGATAGTATATCTATAACATAAATGTAAATGTAATCACACACAAATATTAATGAAAAACACATCACTGAGCCAAACCAACCATGTAAAAGAGTATGGGGGGCTAAAATCCACTAGTTAGGGAAAGGGGGCTAAAAGTTAAGGATAAGGGGCTAAGCTAGGGAGCTTATGCCAAAACGAAATATTATATTAATATTCCTTAAAGTATAAAGCATAGATAATTATTTTATCCATACATAATTGAGATGATAATATGAAAATGTATCCTTCCTTCATTTGGAGAACTAGATGATTTGCTATTAGTTGAGAAACTAATGTTTCTTTGGAGGAAAACATCAAGATGTAACAATTGGTCATTGAAAAACCACCCACTAAGACTAAATACAAATTGAAGTAACACATTTTAGTGCCTTCAAAGGAACCTTCTATTATTACTTCTCTCTTGAATACTTTAAATAAAAATATGGACCAAATTGCCCATGAAATTATCATGTGTGAAGTTGGACTAAAGAAAATCTTGTACACCCATGTGTACTGACACTTTATTCCATTTATGAAGCTTGGGATACTAATGTCCAAGACAAAAACAAAGAAATGACTCAATATTTTCTTAGTTTGAAAGGTATTTCTTCTAAAGAAAATATATGTTTTTGTAATTAAAAGAGTCAAGAGACAATTATTCCAAGAATAAAGAAGAGTTATTTTTAAGAATATATTTAAATGTAATCTAAAAGGACTAGAAAGAGTTTTTTTCCTTGCATTTTATGAAATCTCTTTCTAAATGTTAGCATCAAAGCTAGTTTTGGACCAATTTTTCTTAAATTTTGATTTCAACTTATGGTTAGTGAAGATATTTTTGTATTTGCATAACATTGGGTCCTATACGAATATTTGTCAGTGATTTTTTATTATTTGGTTGCATCAATTATTTATTCTTATTGTTTTAGTTGGAATGGTTATTCATTTACCTTGTTATGAAAATATAATCGACGCTAAACTCATAGGTTATTTATGTATGGTTACTTATATTGTGTCTTTATTTTTAATAGTAAATTACTATATGTGGATATTGGAAAAAATGTATGTGGTTTTGTATCCAAACTTTTTAATTCCTATAGAATCCTAGCTAGGAGCTTATATTTCATTTAGAATAGAACCACTATTACATTTTCACTTATTGGATTTTGTAATTTTAAACATTCTCATAAAACATAGTATTAGTAGTACTTGAGCCAAAATTTGGATGGGCTTTCTATTTCAAACAATTTGAGGTTTAATTGGGATTTATCTTTGAGATAAACTCTTTACTATTGGTAAGACATTATGTCTATTCAACGAGGTAATGACCTTACTAGATGAAGGGTTCCATGGCTTACAATTAAGGATAAAGGTATGTGCAAGCATAACAATATTCTTGTTCCTCACAAATATCGCACACTTCAACTATTTCCCAAGGCACGATATTCCATAGTTAATAAATTTTAGAGTGGGGAATACAACTACTAATTTGAGAAGGTACTTCTACTAGCTAAGAACTATATATTTAGTGGAAATATTTGTGCATAATTGTTCCCTTTATAGCACGTTTAATCCAACAAATGAGAAGTCGGTCAGATACATTCCATTCTAGTCTTGAGCATATCATGGGAGTTTGATTCAATGGATTTCCCTAGATTTTTTATGATCTCCATAAAATGTGATTCCAACCTCATGGTAGCTGTGAATCATTTTAGAAAAATGTTCATCATAATGCCTTGCAAGAAAATGGTCTCATTGAAGTAGGCATCACAATTATTCTTTCAAAAAATCATGGGAGTTTGGTTCAATGGATTTCCATAAAGGTTTAATGATCCCCACAAAATGTGATACCAAACTCATGGTAATTGTGAATCACTTTAGAAAAAGGGTCATCATGATGCCTTTCAAGAAAATGGTCTCATCAAAGTAGGCATCACAATTATTTTTTGAAAAATATATGTGCACTTTTGTTAACATTATTAATCATCTCTAAATACAATAATAGACTTCACAATTACTTTTGGAAAGTGTTATAAAGATTGATGTATACTAGGATAAATATGAGTGTTCCCTTCTGTCCATATACAAATGTACAAATAAAGGTAGTAAATCACATTGATATATACCCATTATAATAAATATTCTAAATCGTAAACATTCAGAACATAGGATGCCAACATGTTAGATGCACAACAATGTTATAATCACACAATGCGCATCAAAACATACACTTCACCTTTTTAAGAGTTCCTTGGTTTCTCAATGAAGGATCTATTATCTTTAAAGTGACTTTCATGAAGGAAGTAGCTGTAGGCTTCTCTACTACATCTAGAAGATTAATTATCAAGTCAAATAAGTTTTATAAAAGAGTCAATAAAAACACAAGCTTAGTTTGGTTTGGGTTTAAATCAAGATGATCATGTAAAGCCCTCACACAATTATAAAATAGTATGGATTTAACTTGAGACAATCATGTATGGTTCTTCCAAAATTATAAGTATCTTGGAGATAACAAGCTCGACTTTGATTTACCAATCTACATGAGAATTCATTAGTATCCAGCTTAGATCATTTAAAATTAGTTAATGGATGTTGACGAGAAAGAGCATTTCACACTAATTGTCACTAAAATTAGCACAACATTAAAAAATAGATAAAATGCATTCAACTACACAAGAACTTAAACTTAAAAGGATCCATGCATAGGTCCAACAAATTATACACCACACATCATATCAAAATATCATATCAAAATAGTGTTTTTCCAAACACCTTATAACATATAAAAATGTATTTTTCTCAAAATTTACAATATAATTGTTTAGACCAATAATTCATAAATGTTAAAAAAACCAAATCCATAATTAAAAGAATAATCACAATATAACCATTAAATAAAAATGATCTCTTCCCACATTCAGATTATCAATCTCTACATATTTATCAATATTTATTCTTTAAAATATTACTTTTAATTTTTAAACATTTATTTTATATAACTTATAATATAATATAATAGATAATATAAGTGTTAAGACCAGTAATTCATTTATTCATAAATGAACAGGGCACAAGTACTTAATTAAGAATAATAACAATTTGACTATTAAATATAAGTTTTTTCTCCTCACAATTATATTATATTATAAGTTTTTACTTCCTTTATTTTATGAAGTATTTTAAAATTTTGCTTACGATTTTCCTTATCTCTTTTAAAAAAATTGTTTTAAATTTTTCAAATTCATTTTAAATTTTGATCTGAATTCTACGAGTTTTTACTTCTTTGTTTTCAATTTTCTTTAATTTTTTAAGCAATTCATTTTAAATTTTGATTAGGAGTTTTTACTTCCCTTATTTTATTTTATGAAATATTTTAAAATTTTGCTTGCAATTTTCCTTAACCCTTTTAAAAAATTTGTTTTAAATTTTTCAAATTTATTTTAAATTTTTCTCTTAATTTTATAAGTTTTTACTTCCTTTATTTCATGAAGTAATTTAAATTTTTTCTTACAATTATCCTTAACCCTTTTAAGGAATTTGTTTAATTTTTTTTTTAACCCTTTTAAGAAATTTTTGTTTTAAATTTTGCTTTGAATTTTGATAAACTATTTTAAAATTTTGCTTACAATTTTCCTTAACCGTTTTAAATTTTTATTTTAATTTTTTCTTAACCTTTTTATTTTAAATTTAGCTTTACATTCTTGGAGTTTTTCAATTTTTTCAAGTTTTTTCCTTTTATTTTAAATTTTCCTTTGAATTTTTGGAGTTTTTCAACTTTTTTTAATTTTTTCATGTTTTTTTAAGTTTTCATTCTTTTCAAGTTTTAAGATGACTTTTGAATTTTTCATTCCATTTTTAAGTTGAGTTTTTGAATTTTTCATTTCATTATTTTATTTTTTATTTTATTTTAAGATGACTTTTGAAATTTTCAGGTTTAATTTAAGATGACTTTTGACTTTCTCAATTCTCTTTATTTTCTCGGCTTTTTGAACGAGAATACTATTTCTCTGCGGTTTTGAAATTATATCTCTATTGTTTTGAACGGAAATAATGTTTCTCTGTAATTTTTTTTTTTTTTAAAGGAGATATTTTATTTCTAAGATATCTGGGATTTTGAAGAGAATAATACTTCTCTTTGGTTTATACCTTTTTTACGGGAATAATATTTCTCCGCGGTTTTGAATTTGAATGGAAATTTTTTTTTTATGGAGATATTTTATTTCTAAGATTATATATCTGAGATTTTGAACGGGATTAATACTTCTCTTTGGCTTTTACCTTTTTTTACCGAGAATAATCTTTGTAGTTTCTTCAGACTTCTCTGCAGTTTTCGGTGTCTTCAAAAGGTTGAGCAATTGGACATCTGAAATGAGGTGAGTCACTTTTTACTTTGACTCAATTTTAATTTTACTTAAAGAGATTTAAATATATTTTATTTATTTTTTATTTTACATTTCATAAGTAAAAGTTGATTTGAGAGATAAAGTCAATCCATAATAATAATTGTTACATCTTTTTTTCCTAAGAAGGGGAGGCCCCACAAAATCACCCTACAGATCTTTTAAGATTATATGGAATCAGTAGAAAAAAGAAGAGAAGAGAAGAGACAGATTCCAAAATCCAAATAGAGTTAGAAACATTAGAAAAAATGAGTGAAGAAAGAGACATAAAACTCCAAATAGAGCTAAAGGAAATGATTGATAAAAAAATTAAAGATACCATTCAAACTCAAATAGAGGATAGATTCTTAGGGTTCAAGAGTGAATTGCAAACAATGAAGGATAGAATTCAAGAAATGGAAAAAC
>JASDQU010504879.1:34410-50753 GCA_032191745.1 Picea mariana | reverse complement strand
GTGATGCCAGCCTCATGCTGATGATGTGCCAGCCTAGTGCTGTGATGCCAACCTCGTATTGATGATGTGCCAGCATCGTGCTGTGATGCCAGTCTCGTGCTGATGATGTGCCAGCCTCGTGCTGTGATGATGTGCCATCCTCGTGCTGTGATGATGTGTGCCAACCTCGTGCTGTGATGCCAACTTCGTGCTGATGATATTGTGTTGCCAGTCTCGCACTGTGATGCCAACTACATGCTGATGATATTATGTAGCCAACTTCATGCTGTGATGCCAACTTCGTGCTGAAGACTTTCAGCCTAGTGCTGATGTTGATAATGCTCCAGCCTTTGTGCTGTGTTGTTGCTGCTATTGATGATGAGAAAAACTTTCGATGATTTATAGATACGCCAGTCAGTGTTCCAAGATGTTGTTGATGATGTTGCCCTCTCTTTCGCCTGATGCTGTTGTAGAATACCCTTCTTGTTAAGGGGGAGTGTTGAAATATTGTAACTGCAAAGAGTATTCTATTTATTATTGATGTATTATTCATTAGATCAATCCCCTTGTGTGGATTGATCATGTCGGGCATTGTAAATGACCAAATCCCCTTTTGCGGATTGGTCAAACCCTAATTGTAATAAGAAAAATGAGAAGTCGGTCCCCAGAATTAATTAAGGTGGTTCTAACCACCCAGAAAGAGAAGTCGACCCTGCCAGTGAAAAGACACCTCCTTTCAGCACCTGCCAGATTGTATAAATAAAGGAGGCCAGTGCCTCATTTGTTCACTCACTCACTTGATCATCCAGAGCGCAAGTTTGGAGCTGCAGTTGGAAAAGAAGGAAGAGAGAGAGAGGCGCATTACTTAGGAGAGGACTTTCTATAGTGTTTGGTTTATTCTCTTGGCATTGTATTGGCTATCTATATTAAGGAAGTTTTTGCTGGGTTTTCTCCCCCATGAGGGTTTCATGTGTCTCTTGTGATTGTGTATTTCTCAGTGATCCTATCTATGCTATGGTTATCTAGTGAATTGAAAAGAAACCTAATAATAGCTTAAACTCTAACAAGAAGCAGTATAGCTCAGAATGCTACTCTCAGACTTATTTAGTGCTGAGCTGGAACCCACAATAATTCACTGTGATAACCAGAGCTGTATAAATCTCTCCGTGATTCCTTTGTTTTTCATGATAGAACAAAACACATTGAGATGCGATATCACTATGCTTGGGACATAATGCAGAAGAACATTCTTAGTATAAAGTATATTCCGACGACGGAATAAACTGCAGATATTTTGACCAAGCCTCTGTCGTTGACAAAATTTGTGTACGTTTGAGACAAGCTTGGTGTTGCTGAGAATGCCTATCTTGCTGAGAGGGAGTGTTAAAATTAAGCAGCTGCAAGAGCCATTCTCCGGAAGGATGGTATAAGACCCTAACTGAGATCTATTGCCCCCAGATGTGTTCTGGGGTATCTTGGTTTGGGACCAGGCAATTCTTGGTCAAGGACCAAGCAATTTGATGATGTAAGTCCCTAGATGTGTTCTAGGGCCCCTGGATGTGTTCCAGGGAATCCTTGCTCGTGCTTGGATTGATCCTTGGTTGTGTACCTTCGTGGAAAAGACCCTAGTGGTGATCTAGGGCCCCTAGATGTGTTTTGGGGTATCCTGGTCTGGGTCCAGGTGGTTCTTGGTTAAATTCCAAGACGATATGATGTGTGATCTTCTTCTCTCCCGGGATGGTCCATGAGACCTAGGAGCAGTTAAGATGGACATGATCACATCAGTGACATTTCTCTTATGCTGGGATGATAAAAACTTATAAGTTATCATGAGATTTATGTAGACATCTTGCTTTTGAAGAAGACCCCTTTGACTTTGTCCTGTTACCTCCCCTTTCTTTGGCCATGTCCTTCTTCATGTATTTTGTGGTATTGGTCTTTTCTAGTCACTTTGACTTGTTGACTTTCTAATTAATATTTTTATTAATTAAAGTATTAATTATTTTTATTTGTTTTTATTTGGGTTTTAATTAACCCTAAAATGTAGGGTTAATTTAATTAACCCCAACCCCTTCCTAAACTATAAAAAGAACCTCACCCCTCACTCTCTCATCATGATTCTTCCTCCAAGCAAACTCTTGGTTTGATTTTTGCTGCGGCCTCTCCTTGTCTCAGTTCTTGGTTAGGGTACGGCTGTTTAGTGGCATGGTATCTCATCTTGTTGCTGGTGGAGGGTACAGCTATCCTCTTTGGAGTTTTCTCTTGCTGTTTGAACTTTGAAGGGTGGGGCTACCTTGGTTTTGCTGGTAGATGGTTCGGCCCTCCTTTGTTTCTCTTCTTGCTGGTTTAAGGGTGCCGCGGCCCCTCTTTCTTTCTTCTTTCCAGCTTCCTTTTTTCTATTGGTGGCGTACTAGTCTGCTGCTGAGTGAGGTTGCTGTTTTGGGTTGATGTTCGGAGTTTTAGGGCTGCCGCTAGCATTCTCCTAGGCTGCCGCTGGTTCCGCTATGGCTGTCTCTGATGTCTTTCTTGTATGCTGCTGTCACCTAGTTATTTTCCAGTCCCTAGGGTCTGTTATGACAGCCCTAAGACCATTACCCTATGGTGCCTATTTTCTGTAGCTGTCCTATATCTTTTGGACAGTTTTTGTTTGGGCTGTTAGGGTTTTTATTTCAGCCTCTAGTTTTGTCATTGGGGGATTTTAGGACAACCCTAAGACTGCTACCCTAAGCTGTCCTTATTGCTGTAGCATTCTTATATTTTTTGGACAATCTTAATTGGACTGTTTGGGGTTTTTATATCAGCCCCAGACTTATGCTGATTGGTCTTTGAATTCTAGCTTGTTCTTCTTGGCAAACTGTCCACCTAAATTGTGATGAGATCAAACCCTTGAGGGTTTTGATCCATGACCATTATTAGCTCTTTCTGAGCATATAGAAAAAAGGACAACTGCACATCAGGTATGTATGTTCCTTGCCTTGTCTAAGGTAATGTTCAGATTTTATTTTTGTTAATGTTCAAATGTTGTTGTTCAAGTTAAAGCTCAGAATTATTTTTGTTTTGTTAGTGATCAGATCTGTTCATGTTTTAGTAATAATGATTTCTGTTTTTGAATTCGTATCAGAACTTGTAAATTGATGGCTGATCCAAACTACAGTTGTAAACAAAAGTTAAAAGATATTTCTGTTTCAGTTTGCGCTTGTATATCCAACAGTTAGAGGGTTCCTTTCTGAGGCTAATTTTCCCACTGTGCTTAACATCGAAGTTATAACCATAGTAAACGAGGTCAAATTCCATACAGATTAAATTGTGATTTCTTACTAGCTTTGTGTGGACAAATACCTGGTCTGTGACAGGATGAAGCTTTGAGCTATAGCCTATTTGTACAAATACTTTTCAAGAAATTGCATCAGATGCTTAACAAGAAATTGCATTAAATGTATGTGGAGTGGAGTTTTTGGCCAGAATGCCATAATGGAAGAGGTGCAGGTTGAGAAGGTTTGTGAGTTCAATTGCACGTTTACCATTTTATATCTGTCCATTCTTACGACCAGCACTTTGTGTTTCTGCTAGGGATGGATGAGTAGGGTCAAAATCAGAAATCAAACCTGGATTCAGTGATATGCTTTTTGAGTATTAGAATATATGAGGCCTTTGTCCAAAAAGTGATTACTATATAGGCAGTAACAATTATTGTTTCACAGTCAAAATACTTTTGCTCTTGTGATTGAAATTCTCCACTTTCTTTTCTCCTTTCTATTCTCATTCCATCATTTTATATGAAGAATCTCATCTAAGTCCTCAAGTCATCATATCTAAAAACTAAATTCTTAGTATCTCCTGTATTTTATATCTGCAAATGTTGAAATGGCCCATTCTTTATCTTATGTGGTTCTTTCCACATTCTCATGAAAAGTTGTGTTAGAAGGTCAAGATTGAAATGCAAACATGTATTAGAGCATGCATGTTTTAAAACCTTTGACTCTACCTGGCTATGGTTCTAATAGAAGATGACTTGAATCATGACTGTGGCAGGAAATGTAGAATGTTTTGGCAATAATAAGATATTGATATCTAATTTAAGGTCACAGCCTAGCCAGATGCCAAATTGACATATGAGACCACCTTGTTTCTGGGAGAAGGGACCCCCTCTGTGCAGTGATTTGACTACTTAGTCTACAGAGGTGTATAATCTATCGTTTTTGTCTAGAAATATCTAGCAAAAATTTCTTGGCAGTGTGGGATGCTATTTTCTAAGTTTCGTGGAATTTTTTAAATTGGAGATGTAATCCTGGGAAGAATTTTCCTAGCAACACAAGTTTTAACCGATTGAAATATGCCTCGAGTGAAGAAAATGTGTTCATATTTAACTATGCATTTGTTGATCAATGCTATGAGATCTATCTGATGAGTGGTGATTTATATAGTTTTGAACCATACACAAATTTCCTTCTATATAAATATTTTTCTACGGAGTTTCTCATTTTGTCAGTTCTATATTGCAGTTTATTAAACTATTTCAGAGCTTATTTTATGTTATCATATGCGCTCATTTGAGCTCATCATATGTTCTCATTGTTTGCAGATCCAGATGTTGTCGTGAATGTTGTCTATGAAGATGTTTCGGCCACCTGCCCCTTTGGTCCTGCTAGTGAGTCTAGGCCATCAAGGCACCAGCTTGGTTATGATTCCGTGGTTGGAGCTTTGCGGTACATAGAAAATGAGTCTGTACGAGCAGAAGCTGCTGGTCCTCTAAGTTTCACATCTCCAGATGCTCGAAACTGGTCTCATCCTGTATTGCCAATGTCGAGTCCCAACCCCATAGATGATGCTGGTTCTACCAGATTAATACCAGTTCATGAGAGGGCATTTCCATATCGAGTACTAACAGACATTCGGTATAGTGTTTTTCTCCGTTGTCTTCTTACCAGTGGAAAACTATAAAGCAAAGTTGAAAGAAAACATTTCACAAGGATGGTGAATAAAGTGGTTAGCTTTATTATTTACATGGCTAAGTCATTGTTCTTATTGGATTTTCCTTGACATTCTCACATACTTTTCTCTTTATTTATGTGTTCTGAATATATAAAATACATTGGTCTTGCCTAACTTCAGGACCTTTTTCTTCAAGGAAAAATATTTGTATTTTTATTAATATAACAAAACTACATTGTCAGATGCCCATGGTATTCATAAGTGCTGTTATGCCCTTTACATGACATTCTTATCCCTGATCCATCCTCACAAACAAAATCGAAAGTTGTTCCTGTTCAGTTACATCAGTAGTCTCTTCAAAAAGAAACAAAAATGACATTAAAAAATGTACATTAATCATTCATCCAGAAAGTCGATTGTACACAAGCTGAGATTGAAAGTGTAATGGCTAAAGTTAGGTCCATGGTTCATGAATATATTCTCCCTAACTTCAGGACCTGTTTCTTTGATACGGAATTAAATTCTTTTAGATGATTGTCATCCTCAAATATAGTCAGTATAATATTGTCAAATTCATGGTTGATTGAAACAGTTTGGAAGATCTTTCTCTATGCCATTCTTTGGAAGACATGTTGCTAAGCAGAACTCCTGTGAAATAGCACCATGCAATAAAATGTTAAATTGGCATTTTAGTGTATTCAAGCAAAACACTATAGTCAACTTGAAATGAATCACGATCCACCCTTGAAAATGTGAAGTTGCAATCTGCAATAGTAGCACAATTGTCTCTAGAAACTTCCCCTTCTTTCCCTCCTTCCACCAAATTTACTGCCCCCCCCGTAAAATTTTCCCTCAGGCTAGTCATTTCTCCTAGTGATGTTGTTATTCAAATTGGAATTCCCCCCTGGTTGAATTCCACTGTTGCAGTAGTAATTGGCCCTAGTTTGACGGGCTAAAAGAAATTTACAATACAGTTGGATCCAAAGGTAATTGAAGGGACTTGATAGGTTGAGACGAAGGAGTCAACAGAAGTTGGAACATGAGAGGGTACGATCTTTCCTGTTCAATACACTGAGGTAGTTGAAGTTATAGAGAACTGAACTGAAATTGAAATTATATTAATGTCCATGAGGGACCAAAGTATGTCATTGGGACTCTAAATTACAACAAGTATTGATATCAATGAAGGAGCCCTAGAGCATATCCAAACACAAGAAACAAAGAGAGATCAAAATAAAAAACCTAATGATATAGAGATTGTTGATGTTGAAACATCAGATTGGATAGAAATTCAGATGAAAACAAATGAAGTTATATATATATAAGATGAAGTTACAAGTACATACTAACAACTTAATACAAGCTGGTACAAGTCAAGATTTCCAAACCTTAGCTAGGGAAACCATAAGAAAACCCTAGTCACCAACTTCCTCTATCTCCATCAAAGCTGGTCGTTCCACCAGAGACCCACAACAAGCAAATACAAAGATTGATAAGTCCTCCTTAGCACATACACTTGCATCCCGTAAGTGTACAAAAGACCAATGTTTTAAAAATCTGTCAACTTGGACTTGGACTCGGACGAGTTGACCCAAAACCGTACCAACTTAGCTCTTTGATTGGCTCGGGGATTGGTTTGGTATCGAACTGGTTGAGCTATAGATTGAATTGGCCGGTTTGATACTGAACCGGTCCAACTTGGCTGATTCCATACCTATTTGGCCGAGTTGGTCTGCTTCCTCACCACAATGCACAGTTTGAGGAAAAATTCATTTTAATTTTTTTTTTTACATAAACCTAAATTCTTTCACCCGAAATCCTAAAAACAAACTATATAGAGACCCCCTCTATTTGCTTCTTACCTCTCTCATTGAGCATTTATGAGCTTTTGGAGTAGCAATGAAGAGTTGTGATTTAGAGTGAGCTTGGAGCTTCTTTGGCAATCCTCATGGGCTGTTTGTGATGGATTTGGCATCTAAGTTATGATTCTACAACCCATCTTCAAGCTTGGAGGAGTTGTTGACCGGATTCTTGTGCCCATTGATCTCATTCCAAGATATGTTAACTTCCTTTGTTATTTTTCTCTCATAAAATTGCAGATCTGAAATCTGTCTTTTGTTGCTTCTACTGGTTTGCATATTAAGATAAGATTTGCGTATTTGAATTTATAGATTTGTTTGCATTTAAATTTTAACATGGCCCCAAGAGTGAAAGACCTTGCGTGGATCCATTCTGATCTTGTTGATGAGGAGATGTTTTGCAAATATTGAAAGAAACACATAAAATGGTGGTGAATTCATAGGTTGAAACAACACTTCGCTGGTGTAAGTGGCCAGGTTGCCCCATGCAAGGTACCATTGGATGAGATTGGACATATTAGATTGGTATTGAAAAATCAGTTTGATAAATTTGAAGAAGACAAGGCTAGGCAAAAAGAGATAAATGCTGAAATAGGGAGGGAGAGACAACTTGCCACGATGAGGGCTTCCAGATTCATAGTAAATCTTAGTGTTGATTTTGAATGCCCTTTCTCTATCCCTTCTATCAATGTTAAGGACTCCTTTCGTTATGTTCCTGCCCCTCATGTATCTAACGTAATAAGAAGAAGAACATTCAAATTTTTTTAAAACCTTCCCCCACCTTTGCTAGTGCCAATGCCTTTCAACCAAGTTAGACTCAACCCACCTTAGATAACCATTGGAGGAAGCAATGCAAAGAAACTGCTTTTCAATGCTGCCCACTCACCTTATTACCAACCTATGTGGTATTCCATTATTGTTGTTGGAAAGGCCTTCAAAGGTACTAGTATGCATGACTTGAGGGGATCTCTTTTGCAATAGGAAGTTTTGTCCATAGATGAATACTTCAAGAGTTTTAATGATCCCTGGGTCAAAATGGGTTGTACCATCACTTCAGATGGATGGCTTGATGGAAACTACTGTCGATCTTAACCATAAACCTAGTATACAATAAATGAAATAAGATATGGGCTTATCCATAATTATACAAATTAATGGGTCGTGGCCAGATGTACATATAACAACAATAATTTCAATAAGTGACTCAATGGAAAAGTTATAGAATAAGACTCTAGATTCTAAAGACTCTTTCATGACCGTATTGTGTCAGGATGAAACATTTTGACTAAAAAATAGAGAGACTTGGCTCAATAGCTTGAATAACTACTATCACCAAAACAATCCTCATCACTTATAAGCCACATTTTGGGATTGAATCAAAAGCTATCACTGAAACAAAACCTACCCAAAAGTTCAAGTAAAGGGAAATTAAACATATTCGCCTATTCAAAAAATTTGGGAAAACCCTAAAAGTGCAATTGAAAGAAGATTGAACTTATTCACCTAGGGGAAAGTGGAATGAAATAACTTGACACCACAAACAAAACCTACCTTGATTTGTAATTGCTTAGCCTATGGCTAAATGATTTGTCAATACAGATCTTTTGTATTTTTATTAAAGTTATACTATTCAATGAGAGTCTTCTCTATTGTTTAGTGATTTAAATCCTTTGTATTACCTGGAAATTTAATGTGGGAAAACGAATAAGAAAGATAAATGCTATTGTATCACTTCAAGGTACAAAGATTTGCAAAGCCGTGGCTCTCTTGGAGGCATAAGATGTACGAATTTCTTTCAACAATGGAAGCTGTTGCCATTCTTTGTGTTAGAAATAGAGAAATAAAGCAGAGCAGAACTGTCTTTTTTTTTTTAGTTAGCTAGAAAACAATGGAACAGTTAACGAATTCTATACTGAACTGTAGAACAATGTAAATCAGATCAGAGAAGTGACAACAAAAACTTTGAATCTTTAAACAAAAAATCTGAGTGTGTACAACACTCAGATCTTAGATTGATCAAACAAACATTCTATAAATTAAAATCCAGATCTAATCTACAAGACTGAAAAGATCTATACAGATCAAAACTAAGAACAATATTCAGATCTGATAATGATAAATTGAATAGGTAGCTTACCTTGTAGTCTTACCTCCATAGAAGACTATACCACACACAAGAGATGTAAAACCACTTGTAGTTATGCTCAGAGAAAATTCAGGATCTTGATCTACCATATAGGTTAGACCTCTTGCCAAGAGATGAATGAACTTTCTTGCSACCAAGGGGAGAAAACACTTGAAACCACCACACAGAAATTTCTGTAATGAAACCCTTACACCCACATAAATTCCAATGGCCCAAACCCTTATATAAAGAATGGCTGTAGGTCAAAGAATAAGAACAGATCTGAGCTTGAGAGACCACGACAAGTGTTAGAGAGGTCACGGCCCAATGTGCAAGACCAGATCTATACTAGGGAGGCCACGACTCAGTGTATAGAGGCAGGTCTGTGCTGAAAGAAAAGCCACGGCCCAATGTAAGGAGGCAGATCTGTGCTAAAAGGGCCACGACTCACTGCAAGGAACAGGTCTGGGGTAAAGAGGCCAAAGCTCAAACAGTAGGAGAGCCGAACCACCACAACAAGTAGCCACAAGGGGCCGATCTACCACAGCAAGGGGCCATAAGGCTGAGCCACCACAACTAGTAGCCATAAGGGGCCGATCTATCACAGCAAGGGGGCCACAAGGCCGAGCCACCACACTAGTAGCCTTATGGGAGCGATCTACCATAGCAAAAAGGGCCACAAGGCCGAGCCACCACACTAGTAGCCATATGGGAGTGATCTACCACAGCAAAAGGGCCACAAGGCCGAGCCACCACACTAGTAGCCATATGGGAGCGATCTACCACATCAAAAAGGCCTCAAAGCCAAGCCACCACAGAAAAACTTCAAACAGCCGTTCCAAAACAAAGGGGGGCCGCAGCAAGAAGGAGAGATCCGCTCACCTTTGGAGGATAGCACAAGAGCATAATAGAATGTGTGTAAGAATGTGAAGAGGTAGATCTCTTTTTATACATTAGGCTAGGGGTTAGGCTAGGGAAAGATAATAATTAAAATAATATTAAAATTAACTTATTTAATTAATATAAATATTAATTAAACATGTTATAAATTAAACTCTTAATTAATACTTTCATATTAACCCCTAAACCAAAAATACAAAACCCCCAAATAAACATAAGCAGGGGTGGAGTGGGTTTGGCAAGGGTGACTGGGTGGCAATACTTGTCCATTCATTCTCAAAGTGACCCTATTTAATTTTATCATCACTGCATATGGGATACATCCCTCATGTGGTCATGCTTGCCTTCAAAGAGGGACATATACCGACAAACACCAGATCAAGAATCAGGTGGCCCCAGAATATCTCTGGGGTCTTATCCACCAAGGTACGAGACCAAGGATCAACCCATGCCGCCGGCATGGGTACCCTGGACCATGTCCAGGGGCCCTAGATATATCTAGGGGCTTTAACTGCTTGGTCCCAGACCAAGAACCCCAGTCATCTACTGGGAGCCCTTACAAGGGTCTTTTGTAGCTTGGTCCAAGACCAAGAACCCCAGTCATGTACTGGGGGCCCTCTCAGGGGTCTTTACTGCTTGTTCCCAGACCAAGAACCCCAGTCATGTACTGGGGGCCCTCTCAGGGGTCTTTATTGCTTGGTCCCAGACCAAGAACCCCAGTCATATATTGGGGTCCCTAACAAGGGTCTTTTGCCATGGCACTGACTGTTTGGTCCCAGACCAAGTACCCCAGGAGTGCACTGGGGGCCCTAGATCTCGACTAGGGTCTTTGCCATCCTCCTGGAGAATGGCTCTTGCAGCTGCTACAAATTTAACACTCCCTCTCAGCAAGAGAGGCATTCTCAGCTACACCAAGCTTGTCACGAAAGTGTACAAACTTTGTTACAGACAGTGGCTTGGTAAAAATATCTGTTGTCTGTTCAGCCGTCAGAACATACTGAATGCTAAGAACGTTCTTCTGAACCATGTCCCAGACATAGTGATATCTCATCTCAATGTGTTTCGATCTGTCGTGAAACACTGGATTTTCGGTGAGCTTTATACAGCTCTGATTGTCATAGTGAATGACTGTGGGTTCAAGCTATGAACTGAACAAGTCTGAGAGTAGCTTCCTAAGCCACACTGCTTCTCTGCTAGCAGCACTTGCAAGAATGTATTTTGCTTTTGCAGTGCTTTGGGCTATGCAGCCCTGTTTTCTGCTGGACCAGGAAATCCAATCCTGAAGCAATATCCAGAAGTGCCCTTTCGATTCACTGTATTGCCCATCCAAACTGAATCTGTAAAACCATGGAGCATTACACCTCTACAGGACACATATATCAGGATATGCTTCATAGTAACTATAAGTAAATGTTTCGGTTCACACATGAACTAGCTGAGAGCATTTACCGCATAACAGATGTCTGGTCTCGTATGTACGAGATAAATCAATAACTCAATGATCTGTCGATATAAGGTGGGATCTTCTGGATCTAAACCTGTGGCCTGATCTCGTAGTTTCTTTAGGTTAGAGATCATTGGTGTGCTCATGGATTTGCAGTCCATCATGCCAAATCTGCGAAGAACATCAACTGCATATTTACCCTGTGAGAGAAATATCTCTCCTGATTTCTGCCAAAAACTCCAAGCTCAGAAGGTAATGTAAAAGATCCAAGTCTTTCATTCCAACTTCTGTTGAAGAGCTCCCTCTTAGTCTGAGCTATATATATACAATATTTCCTTTCCTGTAAGGAACAAATGAAGATTTTGGACAATCGTCATATAAGGATGAACCCAAGACTCTGTCATACTGAGGTCTCAGAGCTTGTTATAATCCATGAGATTCTTTCCCATGCATAGCCTCTTGTTTAACTTCACTGTTGAAGAAGAAAATCTTAACATCTATCAGATGAAGTATCCAAAACAAAAATTGTGACAAAGGATCCTGATGGAGGTAAGGATCTTGTCATAGATAATCCCTTCTTTCACGAGTCACAAATATACCCTCCATACAACCATCTATTGTAGGCTTTATTTTATAAGGCTAATGGAGGTTACCATTGATTTGTTACGAGGTCTTTGAAACACAGACCATAAATCATTCTTTTCTATCACATCATCTTCCCACATTTCAAATGTGAAGGGTTCTGAATCAATCACAAGATTCAATTTATTTATAGGGCCAGAGTACTTATCTGGTTTCTGCTTTCTTTGAAAGTGCCCTTAGGTGCTGAAAGCTTTACTGCTTCCTTTAATATTTCTCGGCACCAGGCTGGTTTCCTTTTAAAAAAAATTTCTTTAAAAAGAAACCGATAGTATCCCTTGATTCAGCTAAGCTGTCATTTCAACTGTAGGTCAAGGACTAACTCATATGCAGGGACTGCTCCCTCTGAGTCTTATAAAATCTCTGCTTCTCTGTCATATGCAAATTGGCTCCCTCTGAACCTATACGAACTCTTGACTCTGATCTGGTGTCAATCTTTTCAAGATGTTCTTGGTGCTAGTACAAGGTTCAATATGAAAAAGTTGAGTCAGACTTCTGGGTTCTTGTGTCAAGGATAATAACTCAATTACAATGAAAAGGGATATCTGTAGGGTTCTCAAAACGAAAAAATTACCCCAACTACCAGAATAATTTGTTGGACTCTTTAACCAAGGAAATAACCCAGGGTTATATGTTGTCTTTCATATCATAGATAAAAGACCAACAGACAGCTAGGTTTCCAACCAGGGAGAAAAACTTAGCTCACATCAAAAAATAAGTATGTGCTGAGATCACAGCTTCCTTGGTCATATAACAAAAGTACACATGAGATTCTGACAACATTCTATTTAGACATGGATACATAGAGATGACAGGAAAGTAATCATACCTCTCTTGTTGAAAATAAATGGAGTATCCATGAACTTGTTTAGATCGAAGACATACTTGTATTTTGCAGCCAGCTACCAACTCAAGCTATCTAAGACATCTTCTGTGTATGTAGATGTTTGATACAGATCTGTTAGTTCAAGTAATTTGATATCCTTAAGAGATTATCCCATTGTCCTGTGGATAAAACATTATTCATCCATATGCAATGAGTTAACAATACGTTTTAAAGAAGGAGGCCAAAAACTGCATTGTCCCAAGTTATGTTCTTACAAAAGTCAGCCCTCACAAGGTTGCACCATTCAAAGTATTGTGGTTAACTTCTGTGTACTCTTTACAGAATATAAGGTGCTGTCAAAATTCTTTACCAGTGATTCTGTTAATGCCACTGTAATTTATCAAAGGCTTATTAATAACTCACCAAGCAAAAATAACATCATAGAAGCTGAAACCTATCTCTTGTGATCTTCAAGATGATGGTTACAATTCTGTATCAGATCTTCAATTAACTCGGCCTAGCTTAGAAGTGAGAAAGGGGTTACTGAAGGTGAGAGTTATCATTTAAAATTTCAGTCAATCCTCCTAACAAGGGAACTCACCCAACTAGCATTGTTCACTCTACCAAAGATCCAAACTTGTATCTCACAAGTGTACAAGAAAATAGACAAGATAGTCTTTCACTATCCACTCCATATCAATCAGTTCAAATAAAAAATAGTCCCAGCAAGAAGAGGTAGAAAAAGGGCTTTGATAAACCCAAAACGAGTTGGAGAAGGACCATGTCGATAATTAGAGAAGTCAAGCTTATGAGAAGCTAATCAAAGTAGAGTGTTAGTATGAACATGCGTGTTATAGTGGCATGCATCAAATTGTCAAACTAGCATTGTGACAAGAATGTGCTTATATCTTGTTGTGCACTTTCCAACCTTTTGACTCAAATCAGAATGCACTTAAACTATCATGCTAAGTAAGCATGCACTATTGATCATAGCCATAGCCATAGCCACAGTCATTCAAATCTTCATTCAGATCTTACTTGCTAAAAGATGCAGAGATAACAGCGTTAAAAAAACTTTCCAATTCTATTAGTGACTCAAAGGTTTATATCTGCAGAAACAATTTCCAAGGAGTATCATCTCTTGGCAAGGATATATGCTAGAAGAAGTCTCTAGAGAGATTGAACTTTCATATGTTCAATCTGTTCTAGTCAAGACAAAAATTTAAGTTCCTTTCCAAAGCATAAATGAGTGCTTAAATAATTAACTTTTCCCAGAGGTTACAGGTCTAAAAGGACTGCTAAGGGGAATGAAGGTATTTGCTCACCTTGTAGCTTATCAGAATGGAAACCCTGTTCCCTTTCTCAGATCTTCTGATTTGCAAAACAAATTCTCAGAGTAGGATCTACGTAGGCTCAAGTCTTCACACTTTTGAGCTCCTCACGCCCTTAGCTCTGATACCATGTTAGAAATAGAGAAATAAAGCAGAGCAGAACTGTCTTTTTTTTTTTAGTTAGTTAACCAATGCTATACTGAACTGTAGAACAATGTAAATCAGATCAGAGAAGTGGCAACAAAAACTTTGAGTCTTTAAACAAAAAATCTGAGTTTGTACAACACTCGGATCTTAGATTGATCAAACAAACATTCTATAAATTAAAATCTAGATCTAATCTACAAGACTGAAAAGATCTATACAGATCAAAACTAAGAACAATATTTAGATCAGATAATGATAAATTGAATAGGTAGCTTACCTTGTAGTCTTACCTCCATAGAAGACTATACCACACACAAGAGATGTAAAACCACTTGTAGTTATGCTCAGAGAAAATTCAGGGTCTTGATCTACCATATAGGTTAGACCTCTTGCCAAGAGATGAATGAACTTTCTTGCCACCAAGGGGAGAAAACACTTGAAACCACCACACAGAAATTTCTGTAATGAAACCCTTACACCCACAGAAATTCCAATGGCCCAAACCCTTATATAAAGAATGGCTGTAGGTCAAAGAATAAGAACAGATTTGAGCTTGAGAGACCACGACAGGGGTTAGAGAGGTCACAACCCAATGTGCAAGACCAAATCTATACTAGGGAGGCCACGACTCAGTGTATAGAGGCAGGTCTGTGCTGAAAGAAAAGCCACGACCCAATGTAAGGAGGCAGATCTGTGCTAAACGGGCCACGACTCACTGCAAGGAACAGGTCTGGGGTAAAGAGGCCAAAGCTCAAACAGTAGGAGAGCTGAACCACCACAAGAAGTAGCCACAAGGGGCCGATCTACCACAACAAGGGGCTGATCTACCACAACAAGGGGCCATAAGGCCAAGCCACCACAACTAGTAGCCATAAGGGACCGATCTATCACAACAAGGGGGCCACAAGGCCGAGCCACCACACTAGTAGCCATATGGGAGCGATCTACCACAACAAAAAGGGCCACAAGGCCGAGCCACCACACTAGTAGCCATATGGGAGCGATCTACCATAGCAAAAGGGCCACAAGGCTGAGCCACCACACTAGTAGCCATATGGGAGCGATCTACCACAACAAAAAGGCCTCAAATCCAAGCCACCGCATAAAAACTTCAAACAACAGTTCCAAAACAAAGGGGGGCCACAACAAGAAGGAGAGATTTGCTCACCTTTGGAGGATAGCACAAGAGTATAATAGAATTTGTGTAAGAATGAGAAGAGGTAGATCTCTTTTTATACATTAGGCTAGGGGTTAGGCTAAGGAAAGATAATAATTAAACAATATTAAAATTAACATATTTAATTAATATAAATATTAATTAAACATGTTATAAATTAAACACTTAATTAATACTTTCATATGAACCCCTAAACCAAAAATACAAAACCCCCAAATAAACATAAGCAGGGGTGGAGTGGGTTTGGCAAGGGTGACTGGGTGGCAATACTTGTCCATTCATTCTCAAAGTGACCCTATTTAATTTTATCATCACTGCATATGGGATATATCTCTCATGTGGTCATGCCTGCCTTCAAAGAGGGACATATACCGACAAACACCAGATCAAGGATCAGGTGGCCCTAGAATATCTCTGGGGTCTTATCCACCAAGGTACAAGACCAAGGATCAACCCATGCCGCAGGCATGGGTACCGTGGACCATGTCCAGGGGTCCTAGATATATCTAGGGGCTTTAACTGCTTGGTCCCAGACCAAGAACCCCAGTCATCTACTGGGAGCCCTTACAAGGGTCTTTTGCAGCTTGGTCCCAGACCAAGAACCCCAGTCATGTACTAGGGGCCCTCTCAGGGGTCTTTACTGCTTGGTCCCAGACCAAGAACCCCAGTCATGTACTGGGGGCCCTCTCAGGGGTCTTTACTGCTTGGTCCTAGACCAAGAACCCCAGTCATGTACTGGGGGCCCTCTTAGGGGTCTTTACTGCTTGGTCCCAGACCAAGAACCCCAGTCATATACTGGGGGCCCTAACAAGGGTCTTTTGCCATGGCACTGACTGTTTGGTCCCAGACCAAGTACCCCAGGAGTGCACTGGGTACCCTAGATCTCAACTAGGGTCTTTGCCATCCTCCCGGAGAATGGCTCTTGCAGCTGTTACAAATTTAACACTTTGCAACACTATTTTCTTGATCTTTAAGCTAGAACTG
>JASDQU010504879.1:0-28049 GCA_032191745.1 Picea mariana | reverse complement strand
AGAATAGAATATTTCGGGAAGCAAGAAGAAACCCTAATTAGTTGGCTAATAACCCTAGAAGACAAGTCGGCTCAAGAGGATAACTTGTATTAGGTTATTAGCCTCCAAGAGAAGAAGTCGACGAAAGGAAATATTATATACTAAGTAAATAGGCACCCAGAATGAGAAGTCGACCCAGGCAGTTTGCCAGATTTAGTATAAATACAGGAAGCTGGTCTTCATTCTGGCAGGCATTCTCAGAACTGCAGAAGCAACACTTGTGCACATTGCAGTTGGCCAATTTGTGCGCAAGTTTGGAGGAGAGCTGCCGTTGCAGCTAGCAGATTTTGGTTTTGGCTTGGACTATCTCTTGGTTATGGTTTGGACTCTCTGATCAGCACTTGCGTGGTGTGCTATCCTTGGAGAAAGGTGTGCCACCCTTTGTTTGGCTATCTATCCTAGGGTTTGCTTCCAGAATGATTCTCTAACAAGGTTAAGGTGCTCGGGGGTGGCTTCGACCTATGGTTGGGTGACAATAGTGATATTGTCTATGGTTAAATGAGCACATCCATTAGATTCTAACATCAACAACATCTGGAACATTGACTGGCATATCTATAAATCATCGAAAATTTTTCTCATCATCATCGTTCACAGCATGGAGTTGGAGTAGCATCATCATCCTCATCAACATGAGGCTAAAGTAACATCATCATCTTCTCTAGCATGAGGCTAAAGTAACTTCATCATCTTCAACATTAAAGCTGAAATAACATCATCATCATCGTCTTCAGCAAGACGCTAAAGTGGCATTATCATCATTTGCATCAACATGGATTAGTAAAACACTAATACATCATCATCATCATCAATAACAGCACAAGGCTGATACAACATCAACAACAACAGTATCACAACACGAAGGCTGGAGCATCATCAACATCAACACTAGGTTGGAAATATTCAGCACGAAGCTGACATCTCAACAACATCAACATGAAGCTGGAAATCTTCAGCACGAGGCTGGCATCACAACAACATCGGCGCGAAGTTGGAAATCTTTAGCACGAGGATGACATCAACATCAACACGAAGCTGGAAATCTTCAGCACAAGAATGGCATCACAACAACATCAACACGAAGCTGGAAATCTTAAGCACGAGGCTGACACCAACATCAACACGAAGCTGGAAATCTTCGACACAAGGCTGGCATCAACATCTTGTGGTACTCTGACAGATCCAAAGGATTTGCCCAGGAATCAAAAGATTCCCGAGGATATAAAGTCTTAACGGAGCTACCACTACTGACCAAAGCTAGCATATACATGCACATGTACTCTGACAGCCCGTCCTTACGGACCTTCGGGATCTGTCTAGGGATGATCAGTCCCCTAGGATATACAATCCTAACTGAGCTACCCGCTATTGGTCAGGATACCATAGTATCATCAACACTACTCCCCCTTTCGAGGGAGGTCCTTTCAGACTATACCAAGCTTGTCTCGAAAGTGCTCAAACTTTACACGAGACAGAGGCTTGGTCAATACATATGCAACATGTTCATCTATGCCAACATATTGAAGCTTTATAGCTCCTCTCTGCATCATATCATGAATGAAGTGATACCAGATCTCTATGTGCTTTGGCTCATCATGGAACACATCATTTTTATACAACTCTGGTTATCACATAGGATCACAGTGGCTTCCATCTCCAGATCAAATAAATTTGTCAACAACATCCGAAGCCATATGGCTTCACAACTGGCGGAATATGCTACAATATATTCTGCTTCTGTCGTGCTGGAAGCAATACTGGGTTGCTTCCTACTCTGCCATGAAGTCATGGCTGACCCCATATTGAAACAACATCCTGAAGTGCTCTTTCTATCAAAAACACTTCCAGCTCAATCTGAATCAGGATATCCATACAATGTGGAGTCATGATCTCTAGTATAACAGAGACCAAAATCCAACGTACCCGTAAGGTATCTCATCACATGTTTTGCATCATCAAGGTGTTCACAAAAAAACATATATCCGGTCTGATATTCGTCAGATACATCACCGAACCAATAATCTGTCTGGACAGAGTAACATCCACTGATTCTGACGAAGTGTCTGCTAGGAGTTTCAACTTCGTTTCCATGGGTGTGTACATGGATTTACATTCCAACATGTTAAACTTCTTCATTATTTCAACTGCATACTTCCCTTGGTTAAGGAAGATCTTCTCTGGGCTCTGCCAAACTTCAAGACCTAAGTAATAATGCATTAGGTCTTTCATCAAACTCTGTAACGAGCTTCTTATGCAATCTATGATGATCTTTTCTTCATCTTTGTCAAGAATACATCATCTACATATAGTAGCAACATCACTGGCTCATCATTCATAACCTTGAGGTAAAGGTTAGAATCAACTTTACTATTGGTAAAGCCCAAGCTTGTCAAGAAACTGCCAGTTCTGCCATACCAAGCTCTAGGGGCTTGCTTCATCTTGTACAGAGCCTTCTTCAACCTGCAGACCTGAGTCTTTCTATCTTTAACTTCAAACCAAATTTTTACATTACATTGTACCAATCTGGTACACTTGCTCAACTGCAACTCAATCTGCACAATCATGTGCTAGCTTTATGTGCTCTCTGCAAAGCACTATCTGTCTCACTGTCTAAGAGTATGTCCTCTCTTCTCTCTGCAACTATTCCTCTGGAAGTGGGACTCTGCACTTGTAGCTGCTCTGAAGCGGAGAATGGTTGCTTCATTTTCACTGTGACTGCTGAAATCTGAGAGTAACTCCTCTACTCCATCATGGCAACAACTTCATCTGAAACTGAGAGTGGCTCAATAACTAATACTAAAGGTAGCTCTTCTTCTTTCATGGAGGTAACTCTATCTTTTATTGTAGTCATGTCTCCATGACCCAACTAATGTACTGCACCAACTGCCGCTCAATTTTAAATATGGGGATTGCTCCCCCTACATCTCATACTATATATGAATCATGGTTGTTCTGGTTGTCTTCATGAATACTGGAACTATTTCTTCAATTACTGGAGTAAGTGTCTCGTCATAGTCTTCTCCCTCTTGCTAGGAGAATCCTCTGGACACACATCAGCTATTGTACATCTGCAACATGCTTGATCTGTTTAAATCAATCTTGGAAGTCAATACTGACTTCTCTTCTAGTCTCACAGAAGAATCCATATCCTAGTCTTTTTGATTGGCTTCCTTCTCTATCATTGAAACAAGGGAATCTCCCCATGAGATTTCATATCTCCTAGAAGTTTCTGAAGCTACGATCTAGTCTTCTCATGGCATCTGTCTCCTAGTCTTGGAAGTTCTCTCTTCATCTGAAAACTGATCCTTTCTGAGATCAGGCTTACTCTTGATTTCTTCTGAGTCTACAAGGACTTCATCATCTCTTATGGGGTATACTTGGTGTTGAATACCAAGTCTAAATATGAAAAGCTGAGTCAAACTTCAAGTGAATTCTACTTCCTGTCAAGGTGGCTTCATTATCCTTTGAATAAGTCTACTGTGAGTTCTTGTTCTAATGTTCGGTCATCTTTGGAGCCTTCTTCTCCTTACAATCAATCTCCATATGAGATACTCTGGATCTCAAAAATAGCTTCTTCTTCATCTTCTTTGGTACATGAATGTATATGGTCATGTACATAGTCTTTTTCGTGTCTCATCTAATCTATTTCCTTCCTCAAGGTTATCACTTGTGACCTGGAACAAGGTCAACAAAACAACAAGCAAGAATAATACTCTTTTGATAATAGTAAATAAAACAATAGCATGAATAATCGTCACAGTAGCTTCTTTAGAGATATCACTTGTGACCTTCCTAAAACAAAGATCAAAAGTAAGAAATACAATACGAAATGAGATCAACATTCTTCTAGTGTTGTGATCAAACATTCATCCAAGGTAACCTGGAACCAGCACAAGAAGTTTCTCCTAGAGGAGATGTTAGTTGTATCTGGTAAATGATTACATTAAGTATTTATCTCAATATGCTCACATGCTACCAAGTATAATACTTTTCAAAGACTGCTACCTCAACTATAGTGTTTACTTGTAACCTTGTCATGTGCAACTTTGAATCTTATCAACTTAATTAATCAAACTTGGAACCTAGAGCCTTGTCCTCAAGAATGAGTATATTGCTTTTCTTCCAAGTCTCCTTCACTCAAGATGACGAGTGCTTTCTTCAACCTGTCTTTTGTACTAAGACAATATTATATCTTGACAGAATTCTGGGTTAGAGGATAATTTCTATGATCTTAGCTTTAATCAATCTAATACTTTGACTTAAATTTTGACCAAAGGTTAGTATGATGGTCATAGCTTCAACATGCAACCTAGATCAAAATAATGTCATAACAAGTATTGCATATCAGAATAATCAAACCCGGGTTGCATTATTCCTCTGAATGTATTGGATCTTGAAATCCTTCTGGATCTATGGCAATAGATCCCTTCTCTTGCAAATACCCTTTAAAGCTTAACAGTTTAAACATATGTAAATACATACCTTTGATAGTATTTGCAGGTAGTGGCACCATCTGGTAGCAACAGTAATAATTACCAATTCTTAAAAACTTCAAGGGTGACTACAACTGGTATTGCAATTGATACTTCAACTGATGCTGCAACTGCAATTGATACTGTAACTGATTCTGAAACTGCAACTGCAGTTCCAACTGCAACTTTGGGTTTTATGAGGAAACCCTAATTTTTCAAACTTCAAATTTTGAAATTCTGATCCAGGGGCTAGATGCTTTGAGCTGAGGTGAGTAAGCTGGTGCAGTCAGATTTCTGAAAATCCAAATTTTACCTCTTGAAACTGAGCTTGCGGAAATATGGACTGGTACTTCTGGTACTGGTTTTGGTTTTTTGGTTTTTTGGTACTTCTGGTTTTCTGGTACTAGTTAAAACTAGGGTTTGACTTTCCAGAGTATCTGACCACTGAAAAACTGCGCTCAAGGTGCCAAAGAGTTCCCTAGGCTAGGGCACACTTTTCTAGATGGTTTTAGGCTGATATTCCTCTTCAACAAAAGCCCTAATTTTCTTGTACGACAACAATGACGTTTTTCTTTATCTAGTGAAAGATGCTCTCTTTAGCTTAGCTCTGATACCATGTTAAGTTTTGAGCTATTATTAGGTTTCTTTTCAATTTACTAGATAACCATAGCATAGGTAGGATCACTAAGAGAAACACAATCACAAGATACACAACATTTATCACGGGAAACCCTCACGGGGGAGAAAACCCAGCAAAAGCTTCCTTAATATAGATAGCCAATACAATGCCAAGACAATAAACCAAAACACTAGAGAATATCAAACTCTAAGCAATGCGTCTCTCTCTTCCTTCTTCTCCCAACTGCAGCTCTCCAAACTTGCGCACTTGATGAGTGAATGAGTGAGTGAGTTAATGAGGCGCTGGATTCCTTTATTTATACTCGCTGGCAGGCGTTAGAAAGGTGTCTCTTCACTGGGCAGGGCCGACTTGTCTTATTAGTGGTTAAAACCACTTTAATTAACCCGGGGGATGACTTCTCAATTTGCACAATATATTTAGGGTTTGACCAATCCACAAAAGGGGATTTGGTCAATTATAATGCCCGACATGATTAATCCACAAAAGGGGATTGATCTAATTAATAATGACTCAATAAATAAATAGAATACACTTTGCAGTTACAATATTTCAATAAAGTTTAGTGTGCTCGGGGGTGGCATATGTGAATGCCTATGCTTAGGTGACAATGATGTGACATTGTCTATGGTTAAACGAGCATACCGAAATTTTAACATGGTTTCAGAGCTAGTTTCCTTCATAACAGTCTAACCGCTAGAAGGAAGATCCTTAGTTTCCCCCCTTGTCAAGCTTGTTGAGCACTTACTGAACCCACAAAAAAGGTCGCCTAAGTAGGGCACATCTTTTCTTTGGAAAAGATGTGTAAAGTTTTGAAGTTGAGAAATTAGGGTTTCCTCATAAAACCCTAGGTCTATAGTACCAGTTGCAGTTGCAGTACCAGTTCCTTCGTGCTAGTTGCAACACCAGTTGTAGTGACAGTTGCAACACCAGTTGCAGTACTAGTTGCAGTTCCCCAGTGAAGATTCTGTAAAATGTTGGGCCTAATTTTTGGTTATCCCAATGTGTCTTAGGCTAGCGCATCTCCGACTATTTTTCAGATTGCAAGTTGGAGCACTTTGAAGTTTTTGGATTCATCGTTGCTTGGCGCTGTTGCTGGATGGTGCCGTTGCTTGGCGCTGCTGTCTGAGGTATGTACTTGTATATGTTTAAATTGTATCATTATCTTAAGGGTATTTGCAGGAGAAGGGATCTTTTGTCCAAGCAACAATTGTAGATCCAGAGGGATCTCAGATCCAACACACCCCAGATTTGATTGTTTTGATATGTATCTATCTATTATGGCATTATTGTGATCTTATGAACATCTAGTTGTATTTTGATCCATTGAAGTTATGCCTATCAGACTAACATTTGGTCAAAGTATTAGATTGATTAAGGTTGATATTTTTGAGTTTACCTGCATTATATTCCCTAACTCAAATTTCTGTCGAGAAAGCATATTGTCTTAGTACATGGGACAGGTTGGAGAGAATACTTGTCATCTTGAGTGAAGGAGACTTGGAAGAAAAGCAACAACACTCATTCTTGAAGATAAGACTCCAGGTTCCAGGTTTGATTAATTAAATTGATAAGTTTCCAATTTGCACATATCAAGTTTGATACTTGCTACATTACAAGTAAACACTATAGTTGTGACAACAATCCTTGAAAGGTTCTATTTCTGCTAGATACAATGAATGCTTGGTAGCATGTGAGTACAATTGATATAAATGCTTATTGTACTTGTTGCAAGATGAACTGACATCTCCTTTAGGAGATACTTCTTGTTTTGCTGCCAGGCAAGTCACCTTGGTAATGATATGTTGATTACCGTGAAATTGTGTTTTATTCTTGTCAACATAGATATGTTCTTATGAAAATGCCATTATATTGGAAATACCTTTGCTCTTGTTGCTCTAAATTCCATGGAGGTTACCATGGAGATTTTGTTGTTCTTGTTTTCTTGTTCCGGGCAGGTTACCGTGAAGGAATGATTGGTCACAACACTAGAAGAGTGTTGTTCCTATTTCTTATTATTGTATTTTTTATTTTGGCTCTTGTTCCAGGCAGGTCACAACTGATAGCTCTGAGAAGGAGCTACTGTGACGATTGTTCTTGTTATTGTTTTTATTATTATTATAAGAAGTATTATTTTTGTCTATTGTTTTCCGTTGTTGTTTGTCTTGTTCCAGGCAGGTCATAGGTGATAATTCCGAGGGAAGCTATAGTGGCGGTTGTAGGAGGTAACATATTAGATGGTCTCTAGTTTGAGACATGGAGTAGACTACCCAGATAAGAAGTTGTATACTCGACTGCAAACATCCATGTATCGAAGAAAAAGAGGACGAAGAAGGGTACTTTTGCGAGATACAAAGTATCTCATATGGAGATTGATTTTAAGGAGCAAAAGGCTCGAAATATGACTGAACAAATCCCTCTAGTGCAGTTGATCACTCTTCAGACCACCAGGAAGAGTTAGTAGAGCCAGAAGGTCCTAGCCATAATCATTGCAGTATCCAGAAAGAGACTAGCATGGTCCCGTGACACTTTGAATGATGCAAAGACATATAGCATTGATAAGCCATATCATAATGAGCAGATGGCCCCACCAGTGGTGAGGCAGGCGACCACACCAAGTACTAGCTCAGAAGGAGCTAGAGTTCAGAGTGAGTTAGCCTTTACTATCCAGTAGGGAGGACCAACCTCCCCAGGATCATTCATAGGAGGCTTCAGAGGAAATGATCACATACATAGGGAGCAGATGACTCCGGAGATCATATAGACTTAGAGGGAGTCAATCTTTAGAGGGAACATGGAGATTCAAAGTAAGCCTGATCTCAAAGACAGTCTGTGGATTAGAGACTTTCATTCAAAAAGTATTCCTCCTCAGATTCAGATGGGAGAGAGAGACGTCATCCAGAATTGACAGACAAATGCCATGGGTTGAGGAGGCTAGATCTTAGCTTTAGAGACTTCTAGGAGATGTGAGATCTCCTGGAAGGATTCCCTTGTTTCAGTGACAGAGGATGAAGCCAGTCAGAAGGACTGGGATATGGATTTTTCCTTGAGACCAGAAGGGAAGTCAGTGGTGACTTCCAAATTAATCTACAAGATCAAACATGCTGCTGATGGCAGCATAGAGACGTACAAAACCTGATTTGTGGCCAGAAGATTCTCCCAGTAAGAGGGAGAAGATTATGACGAGACACTTGCTCCAATAGCCAAAATAAGTGTACATAGAGCAACCATAAGATACATGAGAAGGAGTCTCATGTATGTAGATTGAAAAAGGCCTTGTATAGGCTTAAGCAGGCACCCAGGGCATGATATGCCAGATCAAACAGTTTCCTGATGAGCTTGGGCTTTAGCAAGAATAAAGCAGATTCCAACCCTTACTACAAGGTTGTGGATGGTGGACTAGTGATATTGCTATTATATGTGGATGACCTGTTTCTAACAAAGAACGAGAAGCTCATCACTGAAGTGCAAGAGGAAGGTTGCTGTAGAGTTCGAGATGATAGACCTGGGTATGATGCACTACTTCTTGGGTCTAGAGGTATGGAAGAGACCGAGTGAAATTTTCCCTAGCCAAGAAAAATATGCTGTAGAGATTCTGAAGAGATTCAAAATGATGTATTGTAAGGCCATGTTTGTTGATGTTACAGTAGCTATGGGAGGTATTAACCTCCACGTGTAACCTTTGACGAGACTAGAATATTTCGGGAAGCTAGAGAAACCCTAACAGATGTGTAGAAACCCTAGAAGACAAATCGACTCAATAAAAGAATTAATATTTAAGTATTAGCCTCTAAAGAAGAAGTTGGCTTGGACATGTGACAAAGAGCACTATAAATAGAGGGCGCTTGAGCTCATTTGGTCATTCACTCACTCACAACTCACACAAGTCAAGTGGTGCACAAGTCTAGAGGAGGACCGCAACTGCAACTACTGCAACTAGGTTTTTGGTCTTGGTTTCTGGTTTGTGGACTTTATGATTGGTGTGCTATTCTTGGAGAGAGAGACAGAGAGAGAGAGAGAGAGGTACGCTATCTCTTGGTTATCTGTTGGGTCTGGTACTGCTTCCAGAATTATTCTATCTGTCAAGGTTACGGTGCTCGGGGGTGGCTGCGTGCCTATGGTTGGGTGACGATATTGAGATATTGTCTATGGTTAAACGAGCACATCTTAACAGGTTATGGGCCCACACCACCTTCAAAACAGTCTAACCACTGGGAGGTAGCGTGACAGTTCTTTGTTAAGCTCATTGTGGCACCAGTAACAGCTGCAACTAGGGTTTCTGATTGTGCATCTATGACGAACCCTAACCTAACCTTCTGGGCACTTCAAGTGAGAAGTTTGGCATAATTCCTGGACATTCTAGTGCGCCTTAGCCTAGCGCACCTCTTGGTACTCTCAACAAGCAAAAACGTCAAGGTTGAATTTTTGGGTCAAAGTCAAAGTTTGATTGGTCAAAGTCAAAGTCAAAGGCAATCATTTACTCTATGAAGCTAGAAAACAAGCTAGAAGTAGCTTCAAACTTCAGAGCATGGAAGACAAGGATTGACCTCATCCTTGCCAAGAACAAGGTTCTAGATATTGTGAAGGGCTAGATCGTGGAACCACAATTTGAAGCAGGAAAAGAAAATGAACCTCAGAACATTGCAGCAATGGAGAAGTTGAAGGACAATGACATCAATGCTATCAGTATCATTGTGGACTCTCTAAAGGATCACTTGATACCCTACATATTGAATCTCGATTCATCCAAGAAGATGTATGATGCCCTAACTAACCTCTTTGCAGTTAGAAATATTGGACAAGTGATGAGTCTGAAGAATAAGCTTTGTGACACAAAGATGACTAAGGATGATACTATAGCCTCATACTTTGTAAGGATTTCTCAGTTGAGAGATCAACTACAAGCCATTGAAGAAGTTATTCTAGAAAAGGAAATTGTGAATATTGCACTTAATGGCCTCTCTAGATCATGGGATGCATTTGCTGCAAGTATGAACACAAGGAAGGAGTTTCCAATGCTTGAAGAACTTTGGACCTGTTGCTCACACGAAGAGACAAGGATAAACACAAAAGAAAGATCTCAAGAGGAAGAGGATGATCAAGCCTATGCAACAAGGTTCAAAAGACATGAAGGCAAGAAAAGATTTGTTTCACGAAAGAAATTCAATGATAAGAGAGATATGTCAAAAGTACAGTGTTATGGATGCCATGAATATGGCTACTACAAAAGGGATTGTCCTAAACTAGCAAAGAAGAGAAAGGATGAACACCATGCGTCAGTTGCTAATGATGAAGTACCTTCAAAGAAAGCCACGCATGAAGAAACATATTTCTTCTACTAATCAGTTCTTGAAGGACCTCTCGAAGACACCATGTGGAACTTGGAGACAACAACTTATACGTAGTCAAAGGATTGGGAAAAGCTTCTATCAAAATGGAATTAGGCAACAATGTTAATCTTAACAATGTTTTATATGTTCCTAGTTTGGAACAGAATTTAGCATCTATTTCTTTCTTGGAAGACAAAGGAGATAGAATAGTCTTTGTCGATGGAAAAGTTCTTGTATGGTCTAAAGATTCAAAAAATTAAAAGATGCTAGAATTATTGAGTTTCGTGAAGAAAGATTGTATAAACCTCTAGGTCAAAATGCTCAAGCCCTTGTACATGATGAATTCAATCCTAGTAAGTAATGGTATAGAAGGTATGCTCACCTTCATTATCAAGCATTGCCATCTCTAAAACAGATGGTTGTAGACATACCAGAACTACAATCAGTCAGTGTTGCCAGAAGCGGGAGCGTTTTAGGAAGCGAGAGCGTCGGAAGCGAAGCGTCCTGGAAGCGTCTGTTATATATATATAATTTTTTATATATATTGCATTTATATTAAAAAAAATATGTAGAAAGACAAATTAGCTGCAGAATATATGAAAACATGCATATTTGTACATCAATATAGATAGAAATGGCATCCATACTACATAGTTAATCAATGATTAATCATTCGAGCATCAACCATCTAGATTCTAACATGATCATAAACCATAAACTTATGAAATGAAATCATATATCCAAAAACTGTCAACAATAACATGAGTCATGACCAAATAGTTATGTTTACAAAATAGGCCATCTAAACTGAAGTTACTATGAAGACCGAAAGGTCCAAAGCAATAAAGTTTAAAGTTTAAAGATTAAACTGAAGTCTCAGCTAGTTGCCAAATACTATGAATCTATCATCTATATACTATGACATATAAAGTAATGAAAAAGGAGAATCATCAAATTGTAAACAACTATCAGGTCCTCCTTCCACCACTGTGGGTACCATGTGGGCCTCCACGTGGTGGTAGTGCAAAAGTAGATGCAGACGGCTGCGACGGAGCTAAAGATGAAGCCCCTACTGCTGTAGTTGGAATCCTGGACATGGGGACCTTGGCACTAGATGGGGGTGGCATCTCAACATGATCATCATTGTCCAAAAGAACGCCCTCCAATTGCTCTAAAAGCAATACTCCATCCTCCAAATTATCCTCCTCTGGATTGTTGTCCCAACACCTCAAGTTTTGATCCATCTGTGCCTCCTCACAGTAATGGGACAACAATTGCAAGTTGTAATGAACATAAACCAAACTCTCTGCCTGATTTACATTCAACCTGTTCCTTTTAACGCTATGAATGAAACTGTAGGTGCTCCAACACCTCTCTGCAGAAGAAGTGTTCACCACCTGTGAAAGCACCCATGTTGCCAAACATTGTAGCTGTGGGGCAGTACTGCCATGCATGTTCCACCACTCAAGAGAACTCAAATTCCCTCGATATCTAATTGCATGGTTGGTCCCAAAGGCACCATTGCTAAGGATGTAATGGCTCAATTGTCTCCTTATGTTGTCACACTCCTCGTCTGGGATGAGTTTATCTAATGCTTTCATGTAACCTGCTTGAACCTATGGATCTTAGTGTGGTCTTTTCTTGGTCGCACCACCAGGTGCTGGTGATGAAAGCCATGATACATGATAGTATTTAGGTGTTAGCACATATGCTAAGGCATGTAGTGGAATATTTAGCATTTCCCACTGTTTTTCCACCTCTACACGAATATGGTTATAGAGGTTGACATCTTTACTCTCAACAATGTCTTTAATTTGTCCTAGCATGCTATCCATTTGCTCATAAACCTCCCCAATGATTGGCCGATCTGAATTTGCTAACTTGATCATGTGATAAATTGGCTTGGTGAATTGCAAAACAAACCGAACCTGTGACCAAAACTGCCTGTCAAGGACTGTCTCCTTCACTGTTGCTGCACCTTTTCTATCATTGCTCAATTCATCCCATTCATCACTCATCACCATAGCACCCAAATCTTGTATCACCTTCAATAGGCGCCTGAAGGTGAGGTAATAGCTAGCAAATCTAGTGGTTTCAATCTTAAGTAGCTGCAACCTAGAGTGAGTGCTGTAGAAGTAATTGACCCTTGTATGCTCGGTGATAAATTTGATGAGTTGCTTCCCTTTCTTGTAGAACTGATTAATCCATCCACATTCTCTATGCTTGACAATATCATGCATCAAAAGGTTCAAGGTGTGCACCAAACACCCAGACCAAAAGATGTGTGGATGAGCTCGCTCAATGATTTTACCTACTCCCTTACAATTTGCTGCATATCAGTGATTACTTGAATGACATTAGAAGGACCAACATCATTAATTTTTTTCAAGAGGAGATCTAAAATGTTTTGGTAAGATGCAATAATTGAAGAGGAGTCATGTGCTGCAAGAAACATTGCACCGCTAGCAGAAACACCAAGAACATTGATCAAATGTTGGTTTCTAACATTTGTCCAACCATCGGATACAACAGATACCCCAATGTCTGACCATTCATCTGTAAACTGTGTTAGAGCTCTTTGAACTTTTGCTCTCTCCCTATCAAGTAACACTGTTCTAGATTTCTCATAGCTGGGGCTCTTGTATCCTTTGGGGGCTTCGTTGATTGCCTTGACAAGATCGTGCCAATAAGGGGAGCGAAGCACATTGAATGGGACACTACAAGCATAGAGAAACCGGGCCACTTTTGCATCCACCTCATCCCTACCTCCAATATCAAGGAAATCTGCTATTGTTCTTCTAGATCCAGAGGTTCTAGAACCAATACCACGTTGAGATGGAGATGTGTTGCCACCAAATCTAGATGAGGCATCGGATTGAAGCTTTTGTTTTTTACCATACTTTTTTTGTGCAACTTCCTCTATCTTTATATATTTTTGTCTCTGCTCCTTTGGATATATTAGGGCAAACTGTGAGCCCAGTGGACCCCTTGTTGTCATCACTCTTCATTACACCACAAAGATGCCTCCTTAGACAAGTATATGAACTGGTATAAGGTTTTCCTTTATGACAGTCATGAGAAAATACAAATTTAATGCTTCCACCACCTCTCCCCTCAACTTTTGTTACAAATTGCCACAAGGGTCTCAATAAATCTTTGCGTCCTACATTTCCCTCTTCCTCTTCAAACCGTTCACCAACTTCATATTGTGGGTTACCATGAGAATCACCACTATCATCTTCTTCCCTTCGATGCCTTCTCCCCGCCAAAACCATGAGAACCAAAACAGGAGTGATAAACGAAAAGAAAACCATGAGAACCAAAACAGGAGTGATAAACGAAAAGAAAACCATTTTCTTCAAGTTTTAGATGAACAACCTGCAATAAAATGAGAGAGAAGAAGGAATGGGAAAGAGTAGGAGAGGAGGAAAAAAACATTAACAAAGTTAACCCAAGGAAATGAGGGAGTTGGGGTTTGGGCTTACCTCTTTAGCTCTTGAAACTTGAAACCTTTGGAAGATGGTTGCCTTTGTTCTCTCCTCCAAGTTCCTCTTTGCTCACTCTTCCAAGCTCTCCTTTGCTTTCTCCTCCAAGTTCTCACAAATCTGCACTCTCAACCTCTCCTTTTCTCTCTCCTCCAAGCTCAAGATGAAAGAATGAGGAGAATAGAGGGGAAAGAGCTCATTTATTCTCCTTATTCTTTTCCCTCAACCCTAAGCCTAAGCTAGGCCCCACTAACTCCAAAAATTAAAAAAAAAAAGAATTTTTACTTGAAGATGCGGGTCCCCTCGGAAGCGTGCGACTTTTTCACTGAAGCGTACGTGAAGCGCCCTCTGAAGCGCGCTTCTGAATTGACAGGAATCATGTTTTTGGGGGCCGAATCGCGCTTCCTAAAATTGAGTCGCGCTTCAGAGGGAGATTCCAGGACGCACCCGCTTGGATCGAGCTTCGAGGCTTCGAAGCGAGGGGGCGGGGGAAGCTTCTGGTAACCCTACAATCAATACTCGAAGATGTTTACAGAAGAAGTGCACTTGGGAAGGATATTAAGCAGCCATTCCCAAACAGTGAGAAGAGATCCAAGGAGATTTTGAATCTGATACATTCAAATTAATTTGGTCCTATTATCCCCTAGCCTAGGGATAACTAAGGAGATCACATTTCGAGGCCCGCAGGTTCTAGACATGGAGTACTGAGAGCCAGACGACTTGAGCATGGCCCCGGAGTGCCCCTCTCTTCTTCAGTGCAGTCCATGTATAACCAACAACAATATCCATCACACCAGTCTGGTCCTGAAGTAGCGACGAGTCTTGCTCCATGAGGTAATGAGTCCGGGTATCATGGTATGTATCACTCTGATTTTTGAAGCACTTGAACATGTTGTATTGAATCCTTGTTCATTTCATGACGTTTGCTTGGAAATTATGCTCTTTGCCTCGTTCATACCTGGAAGGGTGACATGGTGCCCTAGTAAGTTGATTTTCCTTTAGGATGGGTTGCTACTGAGTGGATTTGTGAAAAGTCACCGTCTGTTCCCTCCAAACTTACAACTTTCCATCTTTATTCCTTCCATCTCCCCTATCCTTGTTTGGGCATTGGGATTGGCTACACTAGGAAGGGTTGTACCTTACCTTGTGGGAAGAAGGGGCTAAAGGCCCAGAGGGTAAAAGTAGCTGACAAGAGTTAAAACCCAATGTTGAAACCTTCGAGATGCTTCGCTCAGGGATCCCCGAGAAAGTAGTGGAAATCTTCTTAGTAAGAAAAGGGGACCCATAAGATAACATAAACACTCAAGGTACTAGTTGATGGATAGGAGGTGTCATCACGAGTCGACCTATTATGACCATGGGCATGTAGCGGTATGACACTACCACCTATCTGGTCACCAAGCCAGGGTAGTGGCTCTTGGTGGCATAGCCAAGAGAAACGGGGTGTCATCATGAGCCAACCTTCTCATTTTTGTGAAATGTTTGTGGATAACGCTGTCACCTTTGGTCATCAAGACAGGACAATGACCCTCAACTATTTCCTTGAAGCACAAGAGTAAAAGATCAAAATAAATAAAGCTAAGAGTAAAAGTCAATGAATGGGCTAGGAAACAATTGCATTCATGACAAGGTGCAACTTGCCCTCTACAAAGGCACCCACAGGTAAGACTTTACATTTCCTTGTTATCACATGCACCCCATGCCCAAATATTTACCCTATGCCACCTCATACACTTACATGACTTGGACTAGATCCCACCTGGGAAACACCCAAAACTTGAGAGAGGTTAGCCCAATAGGACACCCTAAGACCTTCTCCAAACCTGACTTGTCAAATTGCATTACGTCTTTGAGCATTTGTTTGAGTTAAGGGGGGTTTGATGCACATGTTTGGGTAATTTAATTATTGGATGTGATTTACATGTTATGATCCCTGTGACTTATGAGCCCTTGGAGGGCGTACTTGTTGCTACAAGACCTTGTCTGGTGGACAGGTGCACATGAGGGAATGATTAGATCGGACCTTCATAGGGCTCAAATCCCACCGATGGATGCTGAGACCGGGAGAAAGAAGGACGTTTCCTTTGGAGGCACCTTGGTAGACCTAGACTAAGGGGATCTTGTTCCTCCCACATGGACGTTAGCCCTTGAGGGCCCTAGACGTCATCATGGATACCCTAGACGTCATCCAGAATTGGTCTTGTCATCTTGGACGACATTTATGAGGCATTGGCACAAATGGGCAGAGTTTCAGGCCTTTGGAGGCCCAACGTTTCACCTTCCTTGCCTAGTGTTCCATACTTGGGGCTCAACGTCACCCTAAAAGGGCATGACGTCACCCCTGGAGTGATTCTTAGATTCAAATTAATTTTATTTTGTCCAGATTTAATTTGTGTAAAAAACTGGCAAGGTCGGCCCAGTAATTATGAACTGAAATTAATTTTAGGTTAAATTTTGTATAAATAAGCAGAAAGTGACATTCATTTTCATCATAACTTGTGCTTGGAGACAAGGGAGTTTGAAATTTTCGCCCTATTAGGGTTATTGGCTAAAATAGTGAGGTGCCACTCTTGTTTTGTTAAGGTTTAAGCTATTATTAGAGTTCTTTGCATTTCAATAAATAACAATAGCATAAGATAGGATCACTGAGAAATACACAATCACAAGAGACACATCATTTATCCTGGGAAACCCTCATGGGGGAGAAAACCCATCAAAACTTCCTTATTATAGATAGCCAATACAATGCCAAGAGATAACTCAAACAAATACAAAAGGTCCTCTCCCAAGGATGCGCCTCTCTCTCTCTCTCTCTCTCTCTCTCTCTCTCTCTCTCTTCTTCAACTGCAGCTCCGAAACTTGTCTCTCAATGAACAAGTGAGTGTGTCTAACTGAGGCGCTAGCCTCCTTATTTATACAACACTGGCACGTGTGGAGGTGTCTTTTCACTGGCAGGGCCGACTTCTCCTTCTGGGTGGTTATAACCACCTTTAGTATATTCTGGGGCCTCTTTAATATATTCCGGAGCCGACTTCTTCTTCTGCCTATTACAATTATATTTTGACCAATCCGCAAAAGGGGATTTGGTCCTTTACAATAGCCGACATGATCAATCCGCAATGGTGATTGATCCAATGAATAATATATCAATAATAATTAGAATACACTTTGCAGTTACATTATTTCAACACTCCCCCTTAACAAAAAGGGTATTCTATAATAGCATCAGGCGAGAGAGAGGATTGCATCATCAACAACATCAGGAGGACAACATCATCAATATCATCTTGGAACACGGACTGGCGTATCTATAAATCATCAGAAGTTTTCTCATCGGCAACATCGTCATTCTCAAAGGAATGCAATCATCATCTACATCAATATCGATTAGTATAAAACTAATACATCATCATCACAACACGAGGTTGGCTCATGATCACAATACTGGACTGGCTTTATGCCACAACTATCAAGCTGGAAGCACAGTACTCGTCTTGCTTTACGTCACAACAATCAAGCTGGAAGCAAGATACTCGTCTTGCTTTACGTCATAGCAATCAAGCTGGAAGCAAGATACTCGTCTTGCTTTACGTCACAACAACCAAGCTGGAAGCAAGATACTAGACTGGCTTTACGTCACAGCTATCAAGCTGGAAGCACAGTACTAGTCACATCTCATCTCATCGTCTTGCTTTATGTCACAACAATAAAGATGGAAGCAAGATACTTGTCTTGCTTTACGTCACAACAATCAAGTTGGAAGCAAGATACTAGACTGGCTTTACGTCATAGCTATCACGCTAGAAGCACAGTACTAGTCACATCTCATCTCATCGTCTTGCTTTAGGTCACAGCAATAAAGTTGGAAGTAAGATACTAGTCTGACTTTACGTCACAGCTATCAAGATGGAAGCACAGTACTAGTCACATCTCATCTCATCGTCTTGCTTTACATCACAACAATAACGCTGGAAGCAAGATAATAGACTGGCTTTACGTCACAGCTATCAAGCTGGAAGCACAATACTAGTCACATCTCATCTCATCGTCTTGCTTTACGTCACAACAATAAAGTTGGAAGCAAGATACTATACTGGCTTTACGTCACAACTATCAAGCTGGAAGCACAGTACTAGATATATCTCATCACAACAACAAAACTGGCTTTATGTCACAACGGTTAAGCTAGAAGCATAGTACTAGATATGTCTCATCACAACACTACTCCCCCTTTCGAGGAAGGTCCTTTCGGTCTATACCAAGCTTATCTTGAAAGTGCTCAAACTTTACACGAGATAGAGGCTTGGTCAACACATCGAAAACCTGTTTATCCGTGCTAACGTACTGGAGCTTTATGGATCCTCTTTGCACCATGTCACAGATGTAATGATATCGGATCTCTATGTGCTTCTACCTGTCATGGAATACAGGATTCTCTGTCATCTTTATGCAGCTCTGATTGTCACATAGGATCGTGGTTACTTCCACCTCTAGGTCAAATAGATCGGTCAACAACTTACGAAGCCATATAGCTTCGCAACTAGCAGAACACGCAACAATGTGTTCGGCTTCCGCTGTACTGAGAGCAATGCTATATTGCTTCCTACTCTGCCATGAGATCATGGCTGATCCCAAACTGAAACAACATCCTGAGTGCTCTTCCTATTAGAAACACTTCCAGCCCAATCTGAATTAGTGTACCCACTCAATGTGAAATCATGATCTCCATCATAACTGAGACCACAATCTATTGTACCCTTAAGGTACCTCATCACATGTTTTGCAGCCACTAGGTGAACATGTCTGGGTTCTACCAGAAACTGACTCAAGGTGTTCACGACAAAACAAATATCTGGTCTGGTGTTCGTCAGGTACATCGGCGATCCAATGATCTGTCTATCAGCGTGGCATCAATCAATTCTGACGAAGTGTCGACCAACATCTTCAACTTCGTTTCCATGGGTGTATCCATGGACTTGCACTCTAACATGTCGAATCTCTTCAAGATTTTGACTGCATACTTCACTTGGTTAAGGAAGATCCTCTCTGGACTCTTGCTTTATGTCACATCACATCACATCACATCCCTAGTCACATCACATCTTCTTGCTTTACGTCACAACAATGAAGCTGGAAGTAAGAGATGTCTCATCACAACAACTACTCCCCCTTTCGAGGAAGGTCCTTTCGGACTATACCAAGCTTATCTCGAAAGTGCTCAAACTTTACACGAGATAGAGGCTTGGTCAACACATCAACAACCTGTTCATCTGTGCTAACATACTGGAGCTTTATGGCTCCCCTTTGCACCATGTCACGGATGTAATGATATCGAATCTCNTACACGAGATAGAGGCTTGGTCAACACATCAACAACCTGTTCATCTGTGTAACATACTGGAGCTTTATGGCTCCCCTTTGCACCATGTCACGGATGTAATGATATCGAATCTCTATGTGCTTCGACCTGTCATGGAATACATGATTCTCTGTCATCTTTATGCAGCTCTGGTTGTCACATAGGATCGTGGTTGCTTTCATCTCTAGGTCAAAAAGGTCGGTCAACAACTTTCGAAGCCATATAACTTCGCAGCTGGCAGAACATGCAACAATGTATTCTGCTTCCACTGCGCTGAGAGCAATGCTGGATTGCTTCCTACTCTGTGACAAGATCATGGCTGATCCCAAACTGAAACAACATCCTGCAGTGCTTTTCCTATCAGAAACACTTCCTGCCCAATCTGCATCAGTATATCCACTCAATGTGAAATCATAATCTCCATCATAGCTGAGACCACAATCTATTGTACCCTTAAGGTACCTCATCACATGTTTTGCAGCCACTAGGTGAACATGTCTGGGTTCTACCAGAAATTGACTCAAGGTGTTCACGGCAAAACAAATATCTGGTCTGGTGTTCGTCAGGTACATCATCGATCCAATGATCTGTCTATCAGCGTGGCATCAATCAATTCTGACGAAGTGTCGACCAACATCTTCAACTTCGTTTCCATGGGTGTATTCATGGACTTGCACTCTAACATGTCGAATTTCTTCAAGATTTCGACTGCATACTTCCCTTGGTTAAGGAAGATCCTCTCTGGACTCTACCATACCTCAAGACCTAAGAAATAATGCATTAGACTAAGGTCTTTCATTTCAAATTCTAAGGCGAGCCTCTTCTTACATTCATTGATGAACTTTTCTTCTCCAGTTAAGAATAAGTCATCCACATACAATAATAATATCACTAGCTCATCGTTCATAACCTTGAAGTAAAGGTTAGAATTTGCTTTACTCTTGGTAAAGCCCAAGCTCGTCAGGAAATTGTCTATCTGGCTATACCAAGCTCTAGGAGCTTGCTTCAATCCGTACAGAGCCTTCTTCAGCTTGCAGACATGAGACTTCCTGTCTTCAACTTCAAATCCTTGAGGTTGCTCTATATACACTTCTTCTTCGATGACACCATTTAGGAAAGCTGTCTTTACGTCCATCTGGTGTAACTTCCACTTCATCTTAGCTGCAAGGGCTATGATGGTTCTGATCAAAGTATATTTGGCTATAGGAGCGAATGTCTCTTCATAGTCAATGCCTTCCTTTTGAGAAAAACCACAAGCGACAAATCTTGCTTCATACTTCTCAATACTTCCATCAACAACATGTTTTATTTTGAAGAGCCATTTGGAAGATACCACATCCTTGCTCTTCGGTCTGGGAATTATTTCCCATACATCGTTCTTTATTATGGATTGGTATTCTTTTGTCATGGCATCTGCCCAGTCTTTCTTCTGAAGCCCTTCAAAGCAAGTAGGCTCTTTCTCTAGGAGATCGCACATCAAAGCCATATAACTGGAGAATGGCTTAGGTCTCTTCACCTGTCTCGTGGTTCCTTCGGGAACACCATACTTCTCTCCATCTTGAATAAGGTCTCTTGCCCAAGCAAACTTTCTTTTATGGGAGATCGTCATATGAGGAGGTTCTTGAAATTCGACTATGTCATGATCTTCTAGAATTTCCTCATAAAGGGAAGTTACGATTTCCCTCACTGGTTCTGCAACTCTGGGAACCTCCCTCACTGATTCTGTAATTCTGGGGATTATGGTTTCCTCTTCATGTACTTCTTCAAGCTGGCATCTTATCGATTTCTTTAGCGCTGCATCTTCATCGAAGGTCACATCCCTACTGATCTCAATGTGATGGTGATCTGGTATATAAATCCTGAAGGCCTCGGAGGCCTCACAATATCCCACAAATATTCCCTTCTTTCCTAAGGGTTCCAACTTGTTTCTCTTCTCTTTCAGAATATGTATAAATACTGGGCAGCCAAATATTTTGAGATGGCTTACCTCTGGTTTCTTTCTAGTGAACATCTCTTCCGGGGTCTTGAACCCAAGTGCACTATGGGACAATTGGTTTTGCACATACACAGCTGGCATTGCTGCTTTTGCCCATAAGCACATTGGAAGATCTTGATCATGGATCATGGTCTTCATGGCTTCCATTATCGTTCTGTTCTTCCTTTCAGCTACACTGTTTTGTTGAGGATTATAGGGAGTAGTGAGTTCCCTCTTGATCCCAACATCTTTGCAGAAGTTCACAAACTCTTTTGAGGTGTATTCTCCTCCATTATATGACCTGAGTATCTTGATCTTTCTTTTAGAAAGATTCTCTATCAAGGCTTTGAATTCCTTGAATTTGCTGAACACTTCATCTTTAGATTTCAAAAAATACATCCAGGTCTTACAAGAATAATCATCAATAAATGATACATAGTATACATACCCACTAATGGAGGACGATGGCATTGGGCCACACACATCTGAGTGAATGAGTTCTAGGACTCCTTCTGCTTTGCTGTCTCTCTTCGGAAAAGGGTTCTTGATGTTCTTCCCTTGTGCACATCCATTGCACACGCCTTCATGGTCAACCTTGAGTTCTGGTAGACCTGTGACAACTTTGCGTACGTATGGTAGCGCCTTGTAGTTGATGTGAGCTAATCTTCTATGCCAAAGTTCACATGGATTCTCAATGGTGTGGGTCATGGTAGCTTTTGAGTGACCCTTTAGCTTATACAAGCCACCTTCTTCTTTTCCAATGATGATTGCTTCATTTATGGTTTCTCCTTTAGTACGTTGCCTTTTGTAACCTTCACTATAGCTTCCTCAGGGTTATTACCTGTGACCTGGAACAAGGTCAACAAAACAACAAGCAAGAGTAATATCCTTTTGATAATATGAAGCAATAGCACGAACAATCATCACAGTAGATCCTTTGGAGCTATCACTTGTAACTTGTCTGAAGCAAAGATTAAAGGTAAGGAATACAATACAAAATGAGGTCAACACTCTCATAATGTTGTGATCAAACATTCCTCCATGGCAACCTGGAACTAACACGCGAGGTTTCTCTTGGGACCTGGAGCCTTGTCCTCAAGAATAAGTGCTTGCTTTTCTTCCAAGTCTCCTTCACTCAAGATGACGAGTGCTTTCTTCAACCTGTCTTCTGTACTGAGACAATACGCTATCTTGATAGAAGGTTGGGTTAGAGGATAAGCTCTATGATCTCAACTTTTAATCCATCTAATTCCTCGACTCAGATTTTGATCAAAGGTTAGAATGATGGTCATGCAACACTGATCAAAATATTGTCATAACAAAAAGATGCATATTAGAATAATCACACCTGAGTTACATCATTCCTCTGAATGTGTTGGATCTTGAGATCCTTCTGGATCTATGACAAGAGATCCCTTCTCCTGCAAATACTCTTTAAAGTTTAACCATTTAAACATATGTGAGTAAATACCTCTGATAGCATTTGCAGGTAGTGGCTCCATCTGGCAGCAACGGTAATCATTACCAACTCTTAAGAAGTTCAAGGGTGACTGCAACTGGTACTACGACTACAACTGCAACTGGTTTTGAGACTGCAACTGCAACTGGTACCACGACTGCAACTGGTTCTGAGACTGCAACTGCAACTGCATCTTAGGGTTTTATGAGGAAACCCTAATTTTTCAAACTTCGAATTTTGAAATTCTGATCCAGGGGATAGATGCACTGAGCTGAGGCGAGTAAGTTGGTGCAGTCAGATTCCTGAAAATCCAACTTTTACCCCCTCAAACTTGACCAACGGATTTCTGGACTGGTGCTTCTGGTTTTCTGGTACTTCTGGTACTCTGGTACTCTGGTTTTCTGGTACTTTGTGAAAACTAGGGTTTCACTTTCCGAGAGATCTAGCCACTGAAAAGTTGCACTGAGGATGCCAAAATGATCCTTGAGGAAGGGCACATTTTTCTAGATGGTTTTGGGGCTGAAATACTTCTTCAATAAAAAGCCCTAATTTGCATGTACGACAATAGTGACGTTTTTCACTTTCTCTTGTGAAAGATGCTCTCTTCAGTTTAGCTCTTATTCCATGTTAAGGTTTAAGCTATTATTAGAGTTCTTTGCATTTCAATAAATAACAATAGCATAAGATAGGATCACTGAGAAATACACAATCACAAGAGACACATCATTTATCCTGGGAAACCCTCATGGGGGAGAAAACCCAACAAAACTTCTGTCTTATAGATATCCAATACAATGCCAAGAGATAACTCAAACAAATACAAAAAGTCCTCTCCCAAGGATGCGCCTCTTTCTCTTCTTCAGCTGCAGCTCCGAAACTTGTCTCTCAATGAACAAGTGAGTGTGTCTAACTGAGGCGCTAGCGTCCTTATTTATACAACACTGGCACGTGTGGAGTTGTCTTTTCACTGGCAGGGCCGACTTCCCCTTCTGGGTGGTTATAACCACCTTTAGTATATTCTGGGGCCTCTTTAATATATTCTGGGGCCGACTTCTTCTTCTGCCTATTACAGTTATATTTTGACCAATCCGCAAAAGGGGATTTGGTCCTTTACAATAGCCGACATGATCAATCCGCAATGGGGATTGATCCAATGAATAATATATCAATAATAATTAGAATACACTTTGCAGTTACATTATTTCAACATGTTTAAGGCTTATCTTTGCAACTTGGATCAATTTTTGGAGTTTTATGGTGATCTTGCATGGTATACTCATGATTATTCTTGGTGCAAGTACGTAAAATCTGCATTTGGTCCTCTGTTGAGAAAATCGGCAAAAAATCGCCAAAATCGCGAGAAATCACGATTTTTTCAACAAAACGATTTTTTCTCAAAAAATCGCTGAAAAATTCGGGCGATTTTTTGGGAAAAAATCGGAAAAATTGAAAAAATCGGAAAAATCGGGAAACAATCGAGAAAAATCGATTTTTAAGTTTGCTGATATATTGCTGATGTTTTGGCGATTTTTACAAAACGATGTTTTCTGGACCCCGACGATTTTTTCGCCGAAACGATTTTTGTAACACTGATTTTGTCATCTATTGAATGGTTTATTGTATGGTTTTATTTTGGTCATACATGATTATGAAATTGCATGGTGTATTTAATGCTTGAAGTAAGAAACTTAAGTTGCCACTTTTTAACTTTTTTATTTGCCAAGATTTCACTAAATTCATCTAGTAACTAGTGAAACCCTAGAGCCCTGCTAGCACTCTAGAGGTTTGCATTTGGTTATTGTTGCATAAGTTTTACTCCATAAAAAACCGAAGTAGAGCAAGGTGCTAGGGCCTAGAAGTGCCTACACCCTAGCACTTTGTTTCTTGAGGTCAAAATCTAGGAGGACTTAAGTTGCTACTCCTCCTAGGTTTTATCCCTCTTAGACTTTTGTGTATTATCATTAATTAGCAGCCTTAGAAGATGCCGCCATCTTTGACAACATTACCCTAGAAAGGCACTAGTCATCCTCCTTTGACCTTTGACAAGGATCATCAACTTTCAAGCTCAATTCCCTATTTGATACTCTACTAACATTAACTAACTTGCTAACCTAACCTAGAAATATTAATAGGCAAGTTGCTGCTGTCATAATCATCGGTACAACTATTATTTTGCAGCATATATCAACCTACTAACCATCTAAGTCATCCCAGAATTTGTATAAGGCAAGGTACTATCAATAAGTGTTAAAGTGTGTGTTTAATTGCCTTTCTAAAGTGCAAATTCTGAAGCTGTTATCGTTGTCATAGCTGCTGTTACAACCACTGTTGCAGCCCCCAACATCCCTAAAATCATCAATAAAAACCATTGAGCATTTGTACTAAGCAACTATAATCATTGGATATTGAAGTAGTGTCTTATTACTTTATTATAGTACTTTTCTGAAGTGGTTTCCATTACTGTCATCATCATTAATTAACGCTGTTATAAATGTTTGGACAACCATTTAAGTCATTTATTGACTTGTGTTAATCTTGAAAATCGTGAGTGACAAAGTATTATCTGTTGGAAATACTAAAACAACTGAGAGGAGGGGGGTGAATCAGTTGTATGTGAGCTTAAACAATCTTAAGTCTGTTAAAACATTATTAATCTTTCTTCATGTGGTCATCAACAATATACAACATATGGACAGTAAAAGTAAAGACCATCAGTCACACATAAAATACACACAGAGACAGATTTTCACGAGGAAACCCATAAAGGGAGAAAACCTCTTCTTCTTCGAAATGATAGGTAGTCTTTTCCAGTTCTGTACATCATTTACAATTGAGCACCAACTCAATGTGAGGCTGCTACCTCTGTTTTACAAGCTGCAACTTGTTTGAGAGCTTCAACTCTCTGGTTTCTCTAGCACCCACTAGAAGGAAGTACCAACTCCCTGAATATTCCAGCACCAACTGGATGGAAGCACCAACTTCCTGAATGTTTCAGCACCAACTGGATGGAAGCACCAACTTCCAGTTACACAGGCTCCAACCTGTATAACAGAGAACACTTGTTCTCCCTAGCACCACCCTGCCACCCTAGTTTCTCTGGCTGCAACCAGATGGAAGCTACAACTTCCTGTGTTCAAGCTCCCACTTGAACCTCTGAGGACAACAGTCCTCCCGAGCACCTCCCAACCTCCCTAAAATATTAAATAATGAATACACAGACAACTACACAGTTCAATCAATTCTTACCAACCTTTCTCTGTTCTGTAAGTCTGATCTTGCACAAACTGTTCTGCAAATCTTCTCTGTTTCCTCTTGCTCTACTATTTTGCACTTCGTTTTCTCTTGCTTTGCTATTTTGCTCTGCGTTCCATTTCACTCTGCACACATGCTCACTTTCCTACCACGCATACTCTACTGTATTCTTTATTACTATTTCATTCCTTTCCTGTCCAGAACAGCCAACCCGACACAGTCTGTTTCATCTCCTTTTATACACCCGGGCTCAACGTTTCAACTTCCCAACTCCTTGGGCAAAATGACGACAACTGTCCAGCCAACCGAAACGCCAACTGATCGACAACTAATTTTCAATCATGAGTCTGTTTCACTAACGGATTTGTAACTGAAAGAGTTAAGTGTGTGTGGAAGAACAGTAACCCTCCGATCAACACTTGATCCAACAGTTCAGATCCAATCGGGATTTCACCCATCGCGATTTTGCAAATCATGTTGCAATCCTTACCATATCCCGATTCGCGAAACTCCGATATGGTATAAGATCAACGGTCCAGATCTGAGCTTGACTTGACGGCTGCGATTGAAGCGCAATATCGCATATCGCGATTTCGGCATTTCTAATGTTCCAAGTTCTTGTCACTTCCAAATCGCGATTCCCGAAACTCCGATGAGAGATCAGATCAACGGTCCTGATCATTTATGGATCTGACAGTCCAGATTCAATCGCGATTTCGCATATCGCGAAATCGGGGTTTTTGTTGCATTGTGTTCTTGCCCTTTTGAATTCACGATCTCCGAAACTCCGATACGAGCTGTGATCAACGGTCCTGATCATTTCTAACTTTAACGGTTGCGATTAAATCGCGAAATCGCATATCGCGATTTAGGGGTTCTTGATGTCAAGTGAATTGGACATTTTAAAGTCCCGATCCCCGATTCTCCGATGAAGCCTCCTATCGAGCTTCTCCCAGTGGCGCTCGATTGCTGCCACGCGTCCACACAAATGGACGGTCCAGATCCCGTCGGGATTTCGCGACTACTGCTGTCCCAATGCACACGACCTCGAGAACTCCGATTTCCCGATGGCTGATATCCCGATGCCTGTCGGGACTTCTCTCCTCTTGTTCACGGGGACTTATCCTCCGTGCAACTTCCGCAGATCCGACGGCTGTCGACGACCCTGCACCAAATCTAACGGCTCTCGCTACGTTCGATTATTCACTGCTTTCGATCATTCACCTCTCTGAACTTGTCTTCTGTTTGCCTATCATCTTCACTGTTGCCATCATTGACAAGCATTCTCTGTATGTTCACTGAATTTGCCAACATTATCAAGTTTGCAAGCCCTTTTATATCTTGTCTTGTCATCATAACTTGCAATTTTCAAGATACATTGCTGCTGCTATAATCTCATCTTTATATATAACTTGTTGTAGCAGCACATAATTTGTCTAAGAAGTCATTGATTATAATCATTGATATCATTGTTACTACTGACGTTTGATATTTCATTGGTAAAGGGCAGGTACAAACCCACTTTCACTTTCCCTTTCCCTTGTCCCTTTAAAATTTATCTAAGTGACTTATTCCGTTGAATGACCTAGAGAGAGGGGTGGGTTTTCACCGTGTCTTTCTGCCTTTCATCAACCAACTAGGTCCTCGGGCATCTCCCTTGGAGTGAGGTTTTCCTACTCCTAAAGAGAAAGAGGTACCCTATTTGGGTGACAGTGATAGGTGTTATCACTCCAAGAAACCCTTTGGGGTTGCAGACCAAAGGTGCTTGGTAACTTAAGAAATTATAAATAATGTAAGGTTGGATCAATGGGATAACAGAAAGTAACTAATGAGAAGACAACTCACAATGTAATCAAATGAAACAGCGCTCTCCAAGATTGGTTAAACAGTAAAATAGCTTTCAGTGGGTGAAGAAAAGATTGTTCATAAACCAGTACAAAGTAGGGTCTAATAAACAACTAAGAAACTGATTATCATGTCATGAGCCAAACAATGGGATGACAGCCATTCAAGACTTGACAACAAGATAACAGTGCAGAAG
>JASDQU010504878.1:37641-50696 GCA_032191745.1 Picea mariana | reverse complement strand
CGCAGTGGAGACCATTGCTTCCTAAGGAGGGAGGAATGATCCAGGTGGATATCGGTGGCCACCCACCTATTCCGCTGGCTCAAAAAATAGTTTTCCACCTTGGCAGTGTTTCAACAGTTTTTCGGGTTCCAAACTTTCGGGACCGTTTTGGGGCCCTAAATGACGTTTTTTGGGGATTTGGGGCTCAGATGACTGCTAAAGAAGCTAACCTGGGCCAGTCGAAAATTGTCATTCTCGGTTATACCTTTGCAACAAGCTATCGTGTGCCTAAAACAGAGATTGTATGAAAAATTTACGACCTCGGGAAGTTGATGTACTAACTTACCCAAACGGGGCCCACATGAATTTTGGTGCTTCATCTCCTAGGGTTAGGTTTTTGGATGTCTAGGGTTTTTGACATTCGTGTTTAGTGTAAAAGGCATTTAGAGCCTCATTGTAACCATCTTCTTTCGAATGAGCACAACTGTCACATCTCTTCTTAGAGATAATCTGCCACCATTCCAACAAGCTTGTTTTCCGCTGCATTTTATAGTTTCAGCTTATTTCCTTATTGAATAAAAAACTAGTTTTATTGTATCTCTGTTATTCTGTATTAAGCATGTATTAATAATCTGTAGTCATTTCATTCTTCTCATAAAATTTGGATCATACCTACAACAGTTCCATCTCAACATCAAGTATAAAACATGGACCACAAATCGTGTCACTGAATTCCTTAGTCGCCCTCCCATTGTTGCACTCACCACAGTGCTCCATTCCTATGAGCATGAGGCATCTGAGTTTCCCTAACTTTATCAGTGTGACCTTGACTTCGCCACCAACTATAACCTCTTGTGTAAATGAGCGAATGTCACCGATTTTCACATCAAGGATGGATTGTTATGCCATTTTGGCCACCTTTGTTTTCCCACAAGAGAGCATGAAAATATTGTTTGGGAGGCTCACTATAGTCAGACGGAAGGAAATTTTGGTGTGGAGAAAACTGTGGTCATTCTACAAAAACATTTTTATTGGCCAAAACTTTGACAAGACGTTAGCAAGTATATCAGATCTTGCATTGCTTGTGTCATTGTGAATCCAACCATTAAGAAGAAAGGCTTATACACCCCTCTTCCTACTCCCGAGCGGCCTTGGGAATCGATCTCCATGGATTTCATGTCTTTCCTTTCATCCACCAAGCATGGAAATGATTGTGTATTTTTGGTGGTTGATCAATTTTCAAACATGGCCATTATCAAAGCCTACAATAAGGTCATCACAACAGAAGATACTACCAAGCTCTTCTTCGAACGGGTGTGGATCCATTTTGGGATACCACAGACCATCGCCTTGTATCGGGACAACAGGTTCCTCAACACATTTTGGTCGAGTCATTGGTCACTGTTGGACACCAAACTCACTAAATCCATTTCTTTCCACCCCCAAATCGATGGTCATAAAGAGGTTGTCAATCAGATGATTATGCACATCCTACGCATGTACAACTCTAAGCATCCACATACATGGGATGAGATTCTTCCCTATTTTCAACACAACTACAACATGGCTCTCTATAGCTCCACCGACCATAGCCCATTTCAAGTGGGGTTTGAATTCCAACCCTTGGGTCCCATTGATGTTGCACTATCTCTTGCAAACACATGCATAATCTTCCCATGTTTAGTTTGAGGCTGACAAAGCCACCAGATTCATTGAATGGATTCATCACATTTGCCAACATGTCCATGAGATTTTATAGAAATCCAATTCTAAGTATAATAAGTGCCATGATCAACACCGATTATTGCACCAGTTTCAGGTGGGAGACAAGGTCTGGTTACATTTGTAGAAAGAGGGCCTTATAGGACCCCATCAAAAGCTCCTCCCACTTCGCTATGGGCCTTACACTATCACCAAGTTTGTCAGTAGAAATTATTATGAGATCAACACTCCACCCTTCCTTGGCTTACACCCAATGTTCAATGTGGACCTCCTTCGGCCATAGTTTACACCATTATTGGCACCTCATAGATTGCAGAACAGTTAACACCAACATATCTCAACCCTGACTACATGGAACAATCATCCACTGATGAGATAGTGGATATACAGTTCAAGGAAACTTGATAGTAGAGGATCCAACTTTATTAGGTTCTCAAGGCATGTTAATGCCTACACCAAGGCAAGTGGCTCACCTAGGGCCAAATTCAACGAAAGTTTCCTCACCTAATGGGGACACTCAATGAAATGGAGACCATTTCTTCCTAAGTGGTGTAGGATTGATCCAGGTGGATATTGGTGGCCACCCACCTATTCCAAATAGCTCCTCTTGACATTTAGTTCAACACGTTCTTCTCTAATTATTTGTAATTCTGGGTTCTACACGTATGGGGTTGTCTGAAGACCTACACAACTTCCAAGTGGATATTGGTGGCCACTCACCTAATCCAATTGGATTATTTTGGATGTTTTCATGTCAGTACATATTTTTATACTTCCAAGGTTGTTTTGGGGCCCTAAACAATGTTTTTTTTGTCTTTCCATAGGCCAACTATAGACATATTTAGAGTTTTATGTCCTAATTGTATTTCTCAAAAATATCTTTCCAACGGGCTATCATGTGCCTAAAATGAAGGTTGTATGAAAACGTTACGACCCCGATAAGTTGAGGTACCAAGTTACCCATCAGGGCTCACATAACTTTTGGCATTTCATATTCTAGGGTTAGGTTTTTGGATGTCTATGGGTTTTGAATTCATGAGTAATATTAAAAATGCCTTTGGAACCTCATTGTAATCATTCTTCTCAGGCGGATGCACGTAGCATCCACATCTCTTCTTAGAGATAAGCTACCACCATTCAAGCAAGTTGTTTTTAGTTCTGTGGTTTTACAGTTTCAACCTATTTTATTTATTCAATAGAAGTTATTGTTCACTGGATATATGTTGTTGTTCTCAGTATGTCTATATTACTGCATTTAGTCTATTATTCTTTTCATTCCACCCATAAATCCGGATCATGGTCACTGATAACTTGATTAATGTTTATGTATTCATATCAATATCCAAGAAATATTTTATGTTGAATTATGTTACTGGAATCCATTAAAAGAAGAAGCAATTGAACAAAAGTGAAGGGATTTTTCACTCGATGAAGATATCATTGGAATACCTTTACAATAAAACCTCATGTACCATCTACCTTGCATAGTTTTTAGGGAATATTCCCATGTGTCAGCTAATTGGGCATGTTTTGAAAAAAAACCATGTCGTAGAATTTTAAGATTTGTTTTCGTCGCTCTAGAATCATCATACAAAAAATAATGGTATGATTTGGACACCTTTTTAAATTAAAATCAATTAATAAAAAAAGTTAGCATTTGTGTTAGTTAAGTGAAGATGTGCAATGTTTTATTATTAAAAGGACACACTGGTTCATTTTCTCTTTTACAAAAAGACACATTGTTTCAATATCATATACCTCTTGAGAGACTATATAAACAAAGAAAAATGGTAAGAAGAAAAGTGTCTCTATAGTGTACATCAAAAGATAAAAAGGAGCATAGTCCAAGAAATAAATTGTAAACATTTTTATGTAGTGAGGGTGGTAGGGAGAAACTCGGGAGGATTGTAGTCCTATGTAGGTTAAAGCATGTTTCATAAGGGAGTTGGTGCTTCCTAGAGTTGGTGCTTTGAAACAAGGGAGTTGGTGCTCTAAAACTAGGGGATTGGTGTCTCCTGGAGTTGGTGCTCAAAATAAGACAGATTGGTGTCTCTCACACAATTGTAACTTGTATTTGTACTTGTTATATTTAAATTTATGTATTTAGTACATTCCTGTTGATCAATTGTTATAATTAATTAATTTTTTAATTAATAATTCTTAAAATTTTAAAATAAGAAGAAATATCGATTCACCCCCCCTCTCATTATTGGCCAGTATTTCAACAATTGGTATCATATCAAGTTCCTTCACCACAATTTAACCACTGGAAGCTAGATTCTGAAGACATCAAATGGATTGGCAAGAAGGAATGTCCTCCAACAGAGCACCATTGTTTAAAGGAAATGATTATGTTTTCTGGAGTATAAGAATGAAAAGCCATTTGATGCCCCTTGGATGTGATGTCTAGAAATATGTTGAAAATGGCTACACTGCTCCATATACTCCACCTACTGATACTACTACAAAGAATATCTACAAATGAAAATTCAAGAGTTGTTAATATGATTCTTGGAGGATTAGCAAATCCTATATTTGTAAAAGTGATGCAGTGTAAATTAGAAAAGGAAATTTGGGATAAAGTGAAGATCATATATGAAGGATATGGAAAGTTCAAGAAAGATAAACTTCAAACACATAGAGGAAAGTTTGAGAGTCTGAATATGAAAGAGGAAGAAAACATTGCAGAAAATTTTCAAAGAGTGGATGAAATAGTCAATTCAATAAGAGCATTGGGAGAAGATCTAAAAGACAATATTATTGTCCAAAAGGTGTTGATATCATCACCCAATGAGATATTATGCCAAGGTATATACCTTGGAAGATCAATAATACCTTGACAACCTTACAATGGATGAACTTCATGGGATTTTTACAGCATATGAAATGAGAACCATGCAAGAAAAGTTATCAAAAAGGGAAACAACCTTCAAAGGATCAAAAGAAACAAGGAACCATAAGAAAGTGACAAAATAAAATCACTCAGATATATCAGATGAAGAAGAGTCCAACTTTGTAAGAAAACTCAAGAAAGGTTCTGGAAAATACAAAGGAAAGTTACCTTTCAAATGCTTCAACTATGGAAAAATTGGACACTTCACTAAAAAATGTTCCTATCCCAAACAAGAATATAATGATGATGAAGAAGCTTACAATAAAAAATACCATAAAAAGGGAAAAGCCAAAAAAAAGAAGAAGAAGAACTTTGACACCAAAGAGGACAATAGTTTATCATAAGAAAGTGAAGATGAAGAGTCAGAACATCTATTTATGGGTATAGAAACCCAATATTATATTTCTAAAAACAATTTTGAGATTGAAGAAAACTATGAGGATGAAGGAGAAGTAGACCTATAAGTAGAACTAACCAGTGCTTTGGATGAACTTAGAAAGTATAAAAACAAGAACAAGTTACTAAGGGGACAACTACTAGAATTTGAAGAAGCACAAAAATTAAGATAAAATGAAGTTTCAAAAACCATCAAAGAATCGGAGAAAATCATCATTGACCCGAAGACTCTACTTCAAGAGGCCAAGAGAAATGAAGAAGTCTTGATTAAACAACTCAATTAAAAACAACAAGATTGTAAGAAGATAGAGACTCAAATTGTTCAACTAAAGAGGGAACTTGAGAAAGGAAACAACCAATCAAAATTTGAGAATATTTCAAAAATATCGAATGAATTTATTAATAGTCAATGATCACCAAAAAATAAGACATGACTGGGATATGATCAAGATCCAACCTCTGTAAAGAAGAAAACTGAAAAACAACCAATCAGTTATGCATATGCTCTATAAGTCCCTTAAAAAGGGAAGATAACAAGGTTAATATGGTACCATTAAAGAGTCTTCATAATAAACAAAAATCAACACTCGATACAAAATAAAAATAAGACAAAAAGAACACAATGACCATAAGGACTCACACTAATAGATATCAACATATATTCCTTGGATATTGTTACTCTTGTAATAATTTTGGACATAAAGCAGTACATTGTAAATCCTATAAACAATACAATCCTAAAAATGTCCAAAGATATAAGAAAAACAAGAATAATGCAGAGAAAATAAATTATAATCCATTCTCTCCTTTACAACATTACAATGTTGAATGTCACAAGTGCAACAATCATGGTCATAAAGCTATTGAATGCAGATTTCCAATGAAATCCTTGAAAACAAGCATTCCAAACAATAAATATAAAAAGATATGGAAATAAAATAATGTAGAAGAAAATGTAACATAATTTAAAGTAGCCATGTATGCAAAGAAAAAAAATTGTCAATGGTATATTGATAGTGGATGCTCTAAGAATATGATGGGAGATAAAGTAAAAGATCTCAATCTGACAAAGAATGAAAAAGGAAGTGACACATTTGGAGATAATGTATCTTCCATAATAGTTGGAAAAGGCACAGTCACTTCGGGAAACAAGAAAAATAAAGCAGAAAATGTGCTACTAGTTGAAAATATGAAGCCTAATATTCTAAGTGTAAGCCAAGCTTATTATCAAGAACATATACTCATTTTTGACTCCCAGAAATGTGAAATCAAGAAGGAAGGATCGTGAAAATTAGTAGTTATTGCACCAAGAACCTCAAGTAATGTATATATTTTAGATATTAAAGAAGAAGAAGAATGCTACATGAGTCAAGTATATGAAAGCTAGCTATGGCACAAAAGAATGGGACACTTGAGCTTGGACAATATTATCAAATCTAGTATAAAGGAAGCAGTGAAGAACATGCCAAATATTATAAAACCTTTTGATCTTGTTTGTAAGCATTGCCAACTTGGGAACCAGACGAAAGTTAGATTCAAGACAAAATAATAGTCTACATCAAGACCCTTGGATCTTGTTCACACTGACCTCTGTGGACTTGGTAGGAATAGAAGTATACAAGGAGAACATTACTTCATGTTGATTATTGATGACTATACAAGGATGACCTGGGTATACCTCCTCAGAGAGAAATCAGAGGCATTTGAAAAGTTTAAGGCATTCAAAGCTTATGTGGAGAATGAGACATATCTCAAGATCAAATTTCTGAGGTCAGACAATGGAGGGGAATTTTTCTCCAAAAAATTCAATAAGTTTTGTTAAGATCATGGAATCAAGAGACAATTTTCATCTCCAAGAACTCAACAAAATGGAGTCATTGAAAGGAAAAATAGAATTGTTCAAGAGCCTACAAGGACAATGTTGAATGAAGCCAAACTTCCATATACCTTTTGGAGAGATGCAGTGTATAAATAGTTCACATACTCAACCAAGCACAACTTAGAGTTAACAATGACAATACACCTTATGAGCTATGGTTTGGCAGATCAACATCATTCAAACACTTTAGAGTCTTTGGGAGAAAATGTTATATTAAGAGGGATGATGATAACCTAGGAAATTTTTATTCCAGATCAGATGAGGGGATATTTCTTGGTTACTCACCAAACAAAAATATTATAGATTCTATAATTTAAGATTTCACAAAATAGTGGAAAGTGAAAATGTAATAGTAGATGATCTAAAATTGAGAAAAATCATATCTCAAGATAAATCCAAAATTGATGAATGGAGAAGAAGTAGTGATGATGATGAAGATGGTGAATCACATGATGAAGAATATGTTGAATCACAAAATGAGGAATATGTTGAAGAACTATAGGAGAATGAACCATAAACTAATGAAGAAAAAGATGAGGAAGAAACAACCTTTCCAAAATCTCCATTAAAAGAGTTCAAAAGAATCACCCAAAAAGACAAATCATAGGAGATAAAAGTGCAGGAGTAGAAACTAGAAGAAAAATTACATTTGAATGAGAACATGCAATGATTTCTATGGTAGAACCCAAATCATTTTCAGAATCCAACAAGAATGAATATTGGGTAAAATCAATGAATGAATGACTTGAATAAATAGAGAAAAATCAGACCATAGAACTGGTCCCAAGACCAGAAGACAAAAATGTGATAGGGACCAAATTGATTTTCAAGATAAACTTAATGAAAATGGATAGATTATAAAGAATAAATCTAGATTAGTATACAAGGGATATGCCCAAGTTGAAGGAATTGACTTTGAGGGGATATTTTACCTAGTGGAAATATTAAAAGTTATCAAAATGTTTTTGGCACTTGCATGCTTCAAAAACTTTAAAATTGTTAGGAACCAAACATAAAAATAGCATAAAAACCTTAGAATAAGTACTCAACACCTCGACAAAGAGATAAATTTAGATAATTAGCCTCTTCAAAGGGGAAACCTCCTTATACAACATATGAATTCACAAATACAAGATGATTCCAAATGAAAAGGTCTCCTTGGTATATATAGGAAAATAGGAGGTACAATTACAACCAATGGACCCAAGTCGACATAAATACAATAACAATACTAATGTAATATGCCCCAATTAAGGGGTAATGTGCCAATATTTAGGGATTAAAATCCCCCTCCCCTTCATACAAGTGTTCTCCGCAATTCTTGAGTAATAATGGATGCTTTTGTATAAAAGACTGATCTTCCCAAGTGGAATCTTCAGTAGGTAGTTTCTTCCACTTAATGAGATACTCTGAAATGGATCTATCCCTCAACTGCCGAATTATTGTTTCAGTGATAGCTTCAGACTCCAATACTATTTTTCCTTCCTTGTCAAGTTCTAGAAATATAGTTTGAACTGAGATCTTGTCACCTATAACTGTATTTAACCATTAAACATGGAAAATTGGGTGTACTTACAAAGATGCAGGAAACTCCAATTTGTTTTCCACAGTACTAATATTTTGCAACACCTTATAAGGGCCATAGTACTTTGGTGATAATTTATCATCCTTCTTAGATTTCTTGAGGGACATCTATTTGTATGGTTGTATTCTTAAAAATACCCAATCCCCTACTTCAAAAATTCTTTCACTATGATGTTGATCTTCTTGTTTTTTCATGTCATTTTGTGCCATGGTTAGGTTTTCCTTTAAGAGTTGGAGAACTTGTTGTTGATGCTCGATGTGATCTTCCACCGCTTGAACCTTATATTTTTCTTTTAGAGAAGAAGTGATGGATGATGGGTGATATCCATAGAGCACCATAAATGGTGTCATTTTTGTTGCAGTATGAAAGGAAGTGTTATACCACCATTCTACCAAGGGTAACCACTTGAAGCATTGTGTTTTTTTATCAGAGACAATGCAACGAAGGTAGCCTTCTAGACATTTTTTCACTATCTCAGTTTGTCCATTAGATTGAGGATGATAAGATGATCTAAGATCCAATTGAGTACCCAAACAAGAAAATAATTATGTCCAAAAATGTCCAGTGAAGTTGGGATATCTATCACTTACAATAATATTTAGGCTTCCATGTAGCTTTTGAACTGTCTCCATGAATGCAGTGGCAACTGTATTGGATTTGAAAGGATGAGAGAGTGAAAAAAAGTGTTCATATTTGGTTAGTCTATCAACAATCACCATGATGACACTATTTCCTTCAGACTTTGGTAACATTGCGATGAAATCCATGGAAACATCCTCCCAACACTGACTTGGGATGGATAATGGTTGTAAAATACCTTGGGTCTTAATTCTTTCCACCTTATTTTGTTGGAAAACCAAACATTCTTCCACAAACATTTGAACATTAGTTTTAAGTCCATCCCAAAACAATTCCTTCTTGACCCTGTGATAGGTTTTCAAAAATCTTTAGTTCCCTCCTACCGGAGAGGTTTGCAATTCCAAAAGTACCTTTTGTTTGTGTTTGGAGTTTTTACATACATATAAGTGATCTTTGTACCATAGTGAATCATTTTTCCATGTAAATGTATCTGATGCACTAGAATCCTACTAAAAAGTTTGAATGAGATTCCACACTTTTTCATCATTCTTCCATTCATCCCTTGCTTCTGTTATCCAATTAGGTTGGATGATCGAGATAGCACAGAGAAAGGCCTCAACATATTCATTCTTTCTTGAGAGTGCATCTGCCACAACATTTTTCTTCCCTCTTTTTTAGATTATTTCAAAATCATAACCCAACATCTTGGTCACCCATTTTTGTTGTTCTTATGAAGATAGTCTTTATTCTAAGACGTATTTAAGATTTTCAAGATCTGTTTTGACCTTGAAGTGCCTACCTATTAGGTAAGGGTGCCATTGCTTCAATGCATGTAGTATTTCCATCATATCCTTCTCATAAATGGGTTTCTGTAAGTCCTTTCCCTTGAGTGGACAAATTTCAAAAGAAAGGGGAATTCCTTCTTGCATTAGAACAACATCAATGCCATTTCCTAAGGCATAACATTCCACAATAAAGTTTTTTTTGAAATTTGTTGTGCTCAAGACATGATGTTTTCACTTTGCCTCTTTAAGTTGTTCAAAAGCTTGAGTTTCATATGGAGTCCATGAAAATGCATCCTTCTTAGTTAATGTCATTAAAAGTGCTTCTATTCTTCCATAGTTCTGAACATACTTGCAGTAGTAACCTTCCAAGCCCAAAAATAATCTAAGATTCTTCAATGTTTTGGGAATCGACCAATCCATCATGGCCTTAATCTTGTTAGGGTCTACCTTAATGCCTTCATGAGATACAATATGAACCAAATCCTCTACCTCCTTCACTCCAAAGAAACATTTGGATGGTTTGGAATATAGTTGTTTCTCCTTTAATAGTTGTAACACTCTGTAAACATGTCCAACATGATCCTTCGATTTTCATGGTTTGAGAAATCAATGAAAAAATGTTATAGTGAAGATTTTGCGATGACTAAATTCATGATGATTCAGGAACCCAATCTTCCATATGCTATATCTCTGAAAGTATAAATCCCCACAAGATTATATTTTAACCACAAGTAGCTTGATCCATCTACTAAATATCCCCCAAGTCATTCCTTCTAAAACATCCCAGAAAAGTTTTATAGAGAAAATTCCAAGGTGTCTTAGATGCAGCAACAAAATGCCAAGACCTTGAGCTCTGATACCAAATGTAAAAATAGAATAAAAACCTCAGAATAAGTACTCAATGCCTTGACAAAGAGAGATATTGAGATAATAAGCCTCTTCGAGGGGGAAACCTCCTTATAAAAAATATGAATTCACAAATACAATATGATTCCAAATGAAAATGTCTCCTTGGTATATATAGGAGACTAGGAGGTACAATTACAACTAATAGTCCCAAGCCGACATAAATAAAATAAAAATACTAATGTAATATGCCCCGATTGTTGGAGTTACTTCACACACACCTAGGATTTCTTTTTCCTAAGGTTTTTATTTGTTTATTAGTCATAATTAGTCATTATCCAGTCTCCTATATTTTAGGAGAGAATATTCCACCTGGGGAATATTCTCTTTTAGTTCACACTTCAGTTTGACTAGTTGAGTTGAGTTTAGATGTTGCATTGGGATCATCACCATGCAAAATTAGGATCATCACCATGATAATTCAACCTTGACTTAGTATCATCACCAAAGTGAAGCATTAGACTTGATTCCTTGAGTTAACTCCTCACTACTTTCTGTTCAGCCAGTTAGCTGAAGACTAGTTGACTAGTTAACTCAACTAGGTGGCAGTTCACTCCCGTAACTTCCTGAGAGACTAGAATAGGTGGCAGTTCTCTCTCGTAACTACTGGTGTGTGTATATATCACTCTATACCACCACTATGGTGACTTGTTTCACCTCAACTCGAACTCATTGAGTTATACAGAGTATATCATGTGTAAATTATTCATTATTCACAACAATTAATGAGAATTCTTTCCATTCTTTCTCTCCTTCTTCTTCTTTTTCCAATTCTCTCTGAAAATGTGTGTATCATTTTTTAGATAGATCTATTATGTGCAGGTCAACACATTTACATGGTATCAGAGTCAATGGACTGCTAAGAAAAAGCTACACCAAAATTTTTTGTAGGAACAAAAGATTGAAGACAGCGGAAAGATGGAATTCCAAAAAGAATTCATTCTTACACCTTACAACTATTTTTCATGGAAGGAGAAAATATCCATACATCTCTGATCCAGAGGGTTTTATAGGTTAACCATGAATACAGATACAGAACCTACATAAGCCATAGAAAAATCCAAGTACTTGAATCGCATGGATGAGGCACTCGGAACAATTTGCAGTCTTATTTCTCCTGATCTCCTTTTTCATATATCTTCCTGTAAGACTCCAAATGAAGCTTGGACCATATTGGAAGGTCTATTTGGAAAATAGGATGAGATGAGGGGACACATGCTGGAGGTGGAGCTACTCACATTAGATCAAAAAATCTTCGAGAATATCCAAGATTTCTTTACAAAATTCAAGGATTTACTGTCACAACTCAAAGCTTGCGGGGTTGAGAAATTGAAGGAGGAGAAAAAAATGGTTCTCACCATTCTCTCCAAGCTTGGTCCTGAATTCTTAGTATTTGTATCCACATTCCATACTGTCATATTCACCTCTGGAGCCACCTGGAAGATTCCTTCTCTTGAGGACTTTATCGAATCCCTAACACAAGAGCAAACCAAGCTCATCAACATGGGCACAATCAAAGGCCCAAGGGTGCATTCACTCACTGTGCATGATGGAAGCCACAAATATCAGAAATATAAATATAAAGATAAGAGAAAAGCCCATGCACATATGAAGAAGGAAGGGTACACAAAACCCTTCACCAATGCCTTTGGATCCAAAGGAGAAAAGGGAAGAAAAGGAGAGAAATGAACATATTGTCACAAAGGATTCCATTCAGAATATACATGAATGCAAAAACAAATATATCTTATGTCTTAGATAATTCAGAAAAACAACCTTGGAGATCGCATCCCCGAGGGTGCAAAGAAGAAGAAGCCAGAAGATCCAAATTCCAAGAAAGGCAATTCTACCCATGCATTGATTTCCATCAACTCCTCTCCCGATGCTTGGATCCTAGATTTAGGAGCATCACATCACATGGTTGCCTCAAAAGTAGTATATTCTTTTTTGGATGCATGAAAATGTCCTCCTATTCTGATGGGAAACAACTCTTCTGTCAAAGTCACCGGCAAAGGAAGGATTGAACTCACCAACGGAAGCTTCGAGAATGTGTTGCATGTTCCCAAGATTTTTGTCAACCTTCTCTCCATGTATCAGATGAAAAATCCTGGCACTAGAAATAAAGTTTTATTCACACCAAATTCCATGGACATATACGACATGCAAACCAAATCCAGGGTTGCTACCGGTGAGGTAAATCATCAGTCTAGATTGTATACATTTTCTGAATTCATTGAACCTAATTCTGCTTTACTGCTTACTCATGCTGATGAAAGTAGTAGGATATGGAACGAAAGGTTTGGACATTTGAATTTTAGATACATGCAACAA
>JASDQU010504878.1:15738-37151 GCA_032191745.1 Picea mariana | reverse complement strand
GGAAAAATAGATCTCTAAAGGAGATGACATCTTGCATGTTGCATGCAAAGTCACTACCATAGATACTATGGGCCGAAGCACTTAACTGTGAAACATACATCCAAAACAAATCTCCTCATAGATTTTTCAAGGATACGACCCCTTACGAGGCTTGGAGTGCCCTCAAACCGGAAGTGGCCCACTTTCACATTTTTGGTTCATGTGCATGGGCCCAGATTCCCTTTAAAAAGATGAAGGCACTTGATCCACAGAGCACTGAGTTCATTTTTGTTGGATACCCCGATGGTGTGAAGGGATATCGACTTATTGATCTTTCCTCAGACCGACTCATCATTGAGTGTAGTGTCCAATTCAAGGAAAGTGTCTCGCATGTACCTCAACAATCAGATGCAGACACCTTCACTCTTCCACTTGTCCTTGATGATGAGCATGCACATGATGACTCTTCTTCAGACGAGAGTTTTGATTCATAGGAATAAGATGATTCAGATTCAAAGTCAGTACAGTCAGATGCAGAGTCAGAGCATCTAGATGCAGTCGCAGAGCCAGAGCAGAGGCCCAAGTGGGAAAAAACTACTCTTCAGGATGCAAGGGATCTCGTTGGTGATCCAACCGATACTAGGAGGACTCAATCTGATTTCAAGGAGCCTCCTATTGCACTCACTACCACTGAACCATTACCTTCCATGCATCGTTTCTTAGTTCAGTCTTCAGATCCATAGTCTTATGTCGAGGCTACTGGAAATCCCTTTTGGGAATATGCCATGCAGGAGGAGTACAACTCCCTCCTCGAGAACCAGACTTGGGATCTGGTTCCCCTTCCTTCTGGGAGGAAACTTTTCAGATGCAGTTGGGTCTACGGGACCAAGAGCATAGCGGATGGACAGATTAGTAGATACAAATCTAGGCTTGTCACCAAAGGCTTTCAGCAGGTTCATGGTATTGACTATGATGAGACCTTCACTCCAGTCGTGAAGATGGATTCCATATGATTGGCACTTTCCATTGTGAAAGCCAAGGGATGGGAATTCCATCAGATGGACATGAAGAATGCATTTCTTCACGGTGATCTCTCTGAGGAGATCTACATGGAACAACCCCAGGGATTTATGCAGGACTCATCTTTGGTCTGTCGACTGAAGAAGTCACTTTATTGCCTCAAGAAGGCTCTGAGGGAATGGTATGCCAATATGGACTCCTACCTGTTGTCACAGAAATTTGTACATTGTAAATTAGACCCAAATGTATACATGCTCAGGATGACTGATTCACTTCTACTTTTAGTTATGTATGTTGATGATTTGCTAATCACCAGCTACTCGACTTCAGCGATTGTTGTAGTCAAGAGGATTCTTCATGACAGGTTTTTTATGACAGACATGGTTCCACTACACTTCTTCCGTGGAATTGAGATCATTCAGGATGCATCAGGCATCAAACTGTCTCAAGCCAAGTATGTACGAGATATCCTTGAGAGATTTCATATGATAGACTACAATTCTGCTCCGACTCCTTTCCTATCAAGAGTCAAACTTGAGGATGGTGGGGAGAATCCACTGGTTGACAACACACTATACAGACAGCTAGTGGGGAGATTTTTGTATCTCACACACTCCAGACTAGACCTCTCATATAAAGTTGGTGTAGTTTCCAAGTTCATGCAGGAGCCGCATGAGCTACATTGGAAAGCTGCAAAGCGTATCCTTCGATACGTATAGGGCACCATCACCTTTGGGATTAATTATGCAGCAGAGTCTACATTAGATCTCATTGGTTTTTCTATTTCTGACTGGGCTGGCGATAACATTGATCGCAAGTCCACATCTAGTTACTCACTCAGTCTTGGTTCCGAGCCTATCTGTTGGTTGAGCAAGAAGCAAGCTTCCATTTCTCTATCTTTAGCCGAGGCAGAGTACAGAGGGGTAGTTAACATAACCATTCATGCTATGTGGATATGGCATTTTCTCACTGAGTTTGGCATTCAGTTTCATCGACCGATCGTCATCTGGTGTGACAACCAGAGCACTCTAAAGTTCTGTAGAGATCCAGTTTAGAGGCAGTGGATGAAGCACATCAAGATCCACATGCACTACATCTAGAACTTGGTACACGAGGGGATCATTGACTTATAGTTCTTTCCTTCAGTAGAACAGACGACAGACATTTTCACCAAGACCTTCACTGAGCAGAAATTCCATTCTCTGCGTGGTCGTCTTGGAGTGAAGGACACAGTTTCCTAGCAACTGTAGTTCTTCGTTTTTTTTACATACATTGTACCTTGAGGGGGGTTTTTTCCCATGAGTTTTTCCCTCTTTCCTCACTATTTTCAGTGTATCTTTTGTACTTGGGTACCTAACATGGCCTCGTTGTTGGGACCCAATCTTTATTTTCACCATAGTGATGTTCAGGGGGGGGTGTTGGAGTTACTTCAGACACACCTAGGATTTCTTTTTCCTAAGTTTTTTATTTGTTTATTAGTCATAATTATTCATTATCTAGTCTCCTATATTTTAGGAGAGAATATTCCACCTGGAGAATATTCTCTTTCAGTTCACACTTCAGTTTGACTAGTTGAGTTGAGTTTAGATGTTGCATTGGGATCATCACCATGCAACATTGGGATCATGAAAATGCTAATTCGACATTGCCTTGGTATCATCATGAAAGTGGCACACTAGCCTTGATTCCTTGAGTTAACTCCTCACTACTTTCTTTTCAGTCAGTTAACTGAAGACTAGTTGACTATTTAACTCGACTAGGTGGCAGTTCACTCCCGTAACTGCCTGAGAGACTAGAATAGGTGGCAGTTCACTCCCGTAACTATTGGTGTGTGTCTAGATCACTCTATACCACCACTATGGAGACTTGGTTCACCTCAATTCGAACTCATTGAGTTATACAGAGTACATCATGTGTAAATTATTCATTATTCACAACGGTTAATGGGAATTCTTTCCATTCTTTCTCTCCTTCTTCTTCTTTTTCCAATTCTCTCTGCAAATGTGTGTATCATTGTTTAGCTAGATCTATTCTATGTTGGTCAACACATTTACACCGATTAAGGGGTAATGTGCCACTATTTAGGTCTTAACAAAAATATATCAGATGGATGTTAAGTCAACATTTCTAAATGGAACCTTAGAGGAAGAAGTCTATTTAGAACAACCTGAAGCATTTAAGTTGAAAAAAAATCATGATTATGTATGTAAATTAAAAAGGCTTTGTATGGTCTTAAACAAGCTCCCAAAGAATAGTTCTCAAGGCTTGATAACTATATACAACAACAATGATACAAGAGAGGGAATATTGAAAATAACATATATATATAAACTGAAGAACAAAATATGATTGTTGTTGTGGTATATGTGGATGATATCATTTTTGGAAGTAATTTGACTATACTGAGCAAACGGTTTGCTACATAAATGCAAGAAGAATTTGAGATGTCTATGTTTGGTGAACTAACATTCTTCTTGGGTTTACAAGTTACTCAGACAAAAAAAGGGATATTCATATCCCAAACCAAATATATCAAATAATTTCTAAATAAATTTCAAATGGAAGATTGCAAACCTATGAGCACTCCCATGGTTATAGGATGTAAACTAAGATTAGATAATGATTCACCAAAGGTAGACAAAACCATGTATAGATAAATGGTTGGTATCCTATTATATGCAACAACAACAAGACCTAATATCATACAAGTTGTAGGACTAATAGGAATATTTCAATCTGCACTTAAAGAGACTCATTTGAAGGAAATAAAAAGGATATTCAGATATCTAAGAGCAACCTTGGATTTTGGATTATGGTATCCAAAAAAAAATAATTTTACATTAAATGCATATACTGGTGCAGATTAGGTTGGTAGTGTGGTTGATAGGAAGAGCACCAGCAGAGGAGCATTCTTCCTAGGAAAGTGTCTAGTATCATGGATAAGTAAGAAGCAAACATCTATATCACTGTCAACAACAAAAGTTGAATATATTGTTGTTTCCACCTATTGAACTCAAGTAATTTGGATGAAACAAACCCTAGAATACCTACAAGTAAAGTATGATCATCCAATTCTTCTCAACCATGACAATATCAGTGCCATAAACCTTTCTAAGAATCTTTTCATGCACTCAAAAGCCAAGCATATCCCAATCAAATTTCATTTTTTAAGGGAACAGGTTTCTCAAAATGTTGTTAAAGTGGAATATGTGGATACTAAAGAACATATTGTAGATATATTCATAAAACCTTTATCCATGAGTACTTTTGAATACTTTAGAAAAAAAATGGGGGTAATATCCACATCTAATCAAATTGCATAGGTTTCATCAGAGGAGGAGAACATGGACAGGGGGAGTATAACCTTAGCGGGAGAAAAGAAACATCCTACGACCATTTATGTCAAAGGAGGAGGAGAAACAATAAAACCCAATTAATAAACAAGGGTTTTTTACTCTGTTGTCATCAATGCCAAAGGAGGAGAATGTTGAACATGGTGTTGGCATAGATGTCAAAGGAGACCAATATGGTCAATATTGGACATAGTGTAGTTGACATTAATGGAAAGAGGATAAATATGGTCATTGAGAACTTGATTAATGTTTATGTATTCATATAAGTATCCTAACAAAATTTTATGTTGAATTATGTTATTGTCATCCATTCACAGAAGAAGCAATTGAACAAAAGTGAAGGGCATGTTCACTCCATGAAGATATCATTGAAATACCTTTACAATAGAACCTATTGCATCGTCCACCTAACCCATTGTCTAGGGAAACAATCCATGGGTTGGCTAATTGGGCATGTTCTGCACAAAACACATGTCATAAAAATTTAAAATTTTTTTTCATCGCTCTAGAATCGGTGTACGAAAATGCCTTTTTAAATTAAAATCAATTAATAAAAAAAAATCAACATTTGTGTTAATTAAATGAAGAAGTGCAATGTTTTATTATTAAAAGGACACATTGATTACTTTTCTCTTTTACTAAAAGACACATTGTTTCAATATGATATACCTCTTGAGAGACTATATAAACAAAGAAAAATGGTAAGAAGAAAAGTGTCTTTGTAGTCTACATCAGAAGATCAAAAGAAGGAGCAAAGTCTAAGAAAGAAATTGTAAACATTTTATGCACTGAGGGTGGTAGGAAGGAGCTTAGGAGGATTGCATTTCTCTAAAGGTTAAAGCATGCTTTGCAATGGAGTTGGTTATTTGAAACAAGGGAGTTGGTGCTCTAAAACCAGGGGATTGGTGTCTCCTTGAGTTGGTGCTCAGAAGAAGAGAGATTGGTGTCTCTCACACAATTGTAACTTGTACTTGTTATTGTTATCTTAAAAATTTTGTATTCAATACATTCTTGTTGATCAATTTTTATGATTAATTATTAGGGACCTAACCCCTCATGTAGGTAGAATAATATATTTCCATGTAATAAAGGTCAATATTAATAAGGCCTAGAGATAAGGAAGAATAAGTCCAATGTAAGAATACCTAATAGAAGCTTCCTCTTCTAGAAGGATCCTCCTCTAGATGGTTATTTTGATAGACATATTTAGTATAAATACGAGTCAAGGGTATGAGAACTCTTGTCCTGGATATTATTGTAATAGAGCTCTTCTTTGTTGGAGGATGCCCCCTTGAAGAGGCAAGTGGAAATTTCTCTCAGTAATCAAAGTGCACATTATGGTGTTCTTCTGGTATCATTTTGGTATTATTGTGGTGTTGTTCTGGTTATATTTTTGTTCATCTACCATTTCTAGCTATTTATTTATGTTTTGCATACTTTTTTTATATCTAGAATACTACAAGTGGTATCAGAGCACCTTCCTCGATAGAAAATTGTGGGTTAATTTTTTTTCAAGGTAGAGAAGTATTCTAACGTATTTAAGATACAGAAATCTGTCGTTACACACATAAACCCACGGTTGGGGATTCATACACGTAGGAAATACAAGTGGTACTTAAGCGCCCATATGTTGGACACCCTTGTAACCCTTGTTGGTACCCCTTTGAGTGGTAGTGCATCCAACAACACCTGTATACGGATCGACCTAGATGTCCTGAAGCCCTACATAGATAAACCAATCAGTCGCCTGACTGCTATAGTGTCACCAAGAACAACACTCTGGAAGATACTCTCTAGTACCTAGGTAGTCAGGTAGTACGGCTAAGGGCACGGTCTAGCCTCCTTAGTTGGTGCCCTAAGATATTGGGACCAGTGCTACTCTTGGACCCCGCACATATATCAGAGAGTTGTAGCATAGGGAAAACCCTTGTCTGTAGAACCCTTGAATACCTAACCCTTGCAATGGAAATAAAAATAGAACATACAAGATCTATTGCAGCGCAACTATGTCTCCTGCATTCAAGTTGAAATTTTTCTACACATTTCTTCCTGTTAAGAATTTGGGAATTTCATCACTGCAATATTCTTAAGATCGGAGTATAACTCCATAGGAGTAAACAAAAAAATGAATAAATTATGGATCCTATTTGCACCATTATTTGAGACATATTCTGTTGGATTTCCCTCTTCGCCCTTATTACAGTCATACCTATCATTTTTCAACAATTTTTTTTCTTCTTGTGGAATCGACCCCCTTCCAACACCCTTATTTTGGATTTACCCCATTGGATTCCACTTGTCGCCCTGATCATTGTGATACAATTTACCCATAACCCATTTTATGTGTGGTCCCACCCACCCGTTTTCATGTTCCCTCATCATCATGGACCATAATCGTAGCCAAGACTTGGAAGCTCACTTCACTACCTTTCACTCTAATTTCACAAAAACCCAACAAGAAGTGCAACACCTCAGTGCCAATATTGTCACCATCAATCAAAATATGCATTCCTCCATCACTACCTCAATTGTGGAACTCAAAGAGGAGCTCAAACAAGACATTACTACCCATATTGAATCTTTCACTACGATGATTTGCGCCAAGCTGCATATCCTTGCAAATCTTCTTGCATATAAACTACCTTTGCATAACGAAGGTGAAACTTCCTCTCATTCCTAGAATTTTCAGCCCCATCACTTTCAGCGTGACCTATGCCTTCCGCGTGTGGATTTGAACAAATTTTATGGATCAGATCCCATTGGTTTGGTAACTCAAATGGAACATTATTTCTCTTTGTATGGCATTACAGATGAGTTGGCCAAACTATTGTATGGTGTTCTCCATCTAGATCAAGAACGATGGCAATGGTGGAAATGCAAAAAAAACCCGCCAAGGGTATGTAGCTTGGAAAGACTTTGTGGAAGATCTTTATGAATGCTTTGACAATGACACCAACCATTTATGTCATTTTACAAAGTTTAAACAATCTGGCACTGTGGAAGACTTTATAGCTTCTTTTGAGAGGTTTCCTTTTCTTACAGAGGGCATGTCTGATGCTTTTTTTCGAGAATGTTTTATCAGTGGCCTCAAGGATGAGATTCGTTCTCATCTCCTCATGGCTCAGCCTCAGAGTTGGGTGGAAAGTACTAAAAGAGATAAGGAAGAAAAATATGTTCTGTCTTCTCAAAACAAAAAACCCTCCTTTATTCCTCGCACTAAACCAATAACTCCCACTCCTCCTTATACTCCAATAAAGATCCAGAAATTGACCAGGACCAAAATGGTTGAACGCCAACTCAAAGGCCTTTGTTATAATTGTGATGACAAATATTTTCCAGGACACAAGTGTAAGGAACAAAATATTTTTATGGCCATCTCGGAGGATTTTTTGGAAGAGGATGTTTAGGCTCCCCTTGTATCTATGTCACCTAAACCCACTAACATAAACCCTCTCTCAGACCATCCTGAAGTAGAACCGGTCATTTCCCTAAATTCTCTCATTGGCTTCTCTGATCCCCAAACCCACAAACTAATTGGTTACATAAAGAATAGGAAGGTCATTGTTCTTGTTGATAGTGGAAGCACCCATAATTTTATTCATTGCTGCATTTCCCAAGAAACTGATTTCTATATCTATGTCCTCAATAATTCCCAAATCATGATTTCCAATGGTGGGTCCATGAAATGTGGAGGGTGTTCTGAAAATGCATGTCTCCAAATTGGTGACTACCACATGAAATCTCATATGTTTTCTATTGACATGGGAGGTTCTGACATTGTGTTGGGTGCGGAAAGGCTAAGGAGTTTGGGTCCCATTCTCATGGATTTTAAGGAATTAACCATGAAATTATACCAGGAGGGCCAACAATATAAATTCCAAGGCATCACCGCCAGATCCCCAGAGATCATTAGTTCCCATCACATGGAAAAGCTTCTCAAAAAAGGCCATTCTGAAATTATTTCCCAAATCTATGTCATACAAGAAACTAAGACACCCTCTGTGTTGCAGGAACTCCAAGCCATCCTTTTCTCTATAATTTTTTCTTAGTTTTCTTTGATGATATCCTCATCTACAACAAAACCTAGAAAACCCATTTTGATCATGTGGATCAAGTTCTCCATCTACTCTCTCAGCACCAAATTTTCCTCAAACAATCTAAATGTTCTTTTGGTGCCTCAAAAGTCGAGTACTTGGTTCATCTTGTTGGCAAGGTCGACGTTAGGGTGGATCCTAAAAATATTGAAGCTACGCAATATTGGCCTCACCCAAAGAATCTAAAAATCTTGTGGGGATTTATGGGTTTAATAACTTATTATCGCAATTTTGTTAAGAATTATGGAAAGATTGCAACACCTCTCACTTCACTCCTTAAAATGAATTCTTTCACTTGGACCCCAACAACTTCTCAGGCTTTTCCAACCTTGAAGATGGCCATTTGCACCACTCCAGTCCTAACCTTTCCCGATTTCACAAAGACCTTTTTCCTAGAATGTGATGCTTCCACGAAATGAATTGGCATTGTCCTTATGCAAGAGGGTCTATCTTTGGCCTTTACCAACAAATAATTGTCTGAGAGAAATTTGGGCAAATCAATCTATGAAAAGGAAATATTGGCTATTCTGCATGTCGTGGATCTTTGGCACCCTTATCTATTGGGGAAACACTTCTAAATTAAGACAAATCATAAAATCCTCAAATATTTTATGGAACAATGCCTTTCCTCCCTCGAGAAACAAAAATGGGTGACTAAGCTCTTTGGATATTATTATGAGATCATTTACAAGAAAGGAAAAGACAATGTGGTTGTTGATGCAATTTCCAAAAGTATGAAGATGAAGGGTCCCTTTTTTCTCTCTCTTTCATTGTACCATATTGGCTCCAAGCTGTTCGCTAGGAATGGATACACGATCCCAAAAGTTCACATATGATACATCATTTGCAGTCCAATTCTCCAGTTTCCCCAGGGTACTCTTGGGTTAACTATGAGCTTCGATACAAAGGCTGTTTGTATTTAACTAAACCATCAAAACTTAAATATAAGGTACTTTCTGAGCTTTATGCTACACCCACAGTTGGGCACTCAAGGTTTACCAAAACCTATGACTAGGACAAACATTCTTTTTTTTGGGAGGGTATGAAACATGACGTTCATAATTTTTTGGTTGAATGTGATTTGTGTCAACTCAACAAGGGCGAAATAGTGGAATCTCCTAGCACACTAAAACCACTTCCGATTCCACCTACTATTTGGCAAGATATCTCTATGGATTTTATTTTAGGCTTACCTAAATCGGGAAATAAATCAGTCATCATGGTGGTAGTTGATCATCTTTCCAAGTATGCTCATTTATGTGCTCTTCAACACCCATATACAACATCCACCATGGCTCAACTTTTCATGGATCATGTCTTCAATCTTCATGGCATGCCACATTCTATTGTTTTTTATCACGATCCAAATTTCACCAATTTTTTTCGGCAATAACCGTTCAAACTAAAAGGCACCCAATTACATCTCAACACAACTTATCGTTCCCAGAATGATGGTCAAACTGAAGTTTTCAACAAATGTTTGGAAACATATTTGAGTTGCATCAAAAAGGAAGAATCAATGGGCTCAATGGTTACCACTCATTGAATGGTGGTACAACACTTCGTATCATACAGCTACACACATGCTTCTTTTGAAGTGGTATATGGAAAAAAGCCACCTTCAGTTCTCTCATATTTTCTAGGTGTTTCGAAGGTCCAGATAGTTGACCCAACACTTACAGTTCGAGAGGATATTCTCTGTACCCTTAAATATAATTTGGTTATGGCCCAGAATCACATGAAGCAATAAGAATATCAAGGTCACTTTGAACGTCAATTTGCAAAAGGGGATCAGGTGTTTCTTCGACTGCAACCTTATAAGAAACATTCCCTCAAGGATGACCATTGTCAGAAATTGGTGCCCAAATTTTATGGTCCTTATACCATTCTCAAGAGTGTGGGATAGGTGGCCTATTAGTTATCTTTGCCCAGTCATTCTAAGATCCATCATTTTTTTCATGTTTCTTGCTTAAAGAAGGTTATTGGAACTAAGTTCCAATCTCAAACCAACCTTCTTGAGTTGGAATAAGAAGGTTCCATTTGGCTACAACCACAAGCAATTTTGGACCAACGTGAGCATCGGTTGCATCAGCAAACCAACAAGGAAGTGTTAGTCCAGTGGAATGATACAACTCCAATAGATGCCACTTGGGAACCAACTACCATTCTGCAACAATTTCCCCATCTCAAGCCTTGAGGACAAGGCTGTTTTTAAGGGGGAGGACATGTTACGGACCTATTGAGGGGTCCTAAATCACTTTAGACTCAACAGTAGGAAACAAACTCACCACCGAGTCCCAATTCGACTCTGCAACATTTAATGGTGGAATGGTTCTCTAGATCTTGTGATCAGGCCAATTAATCGATGGGATTTATGTAGTGATTGACAGGATTTGTTCTTGTGAAAGATCCTCCTTCAGTTTGAACGTTCTCTTTTTATATTTTCTCTTATAGGTGGGACTGATACAAGATAAATGTTGGTAGAAACCATATGGGTAACAAGGGGGAAATCTTAACTACTACAGAAGGCTGAGCTTAGGATAACCCATGTGATTAAGAATGTAGAAAATGATTCTTACACCTACAACAATCCTAGTACTAATACATTAACCTGCTTGTGTTCCAATTATTGAATGAGATATGATTATCAGAAGAAAATATACATGCAATAAATGATGGAAAGAAAAATAGTTTCCTTAGCTCTAATCATCAACAACATATTAACATAATTATTTACTTTTCATAATTAGAAAAAAGAACAATAAAAATATTGAATTAGATAACTTATCAATAGATTCAAAGGATATTACTCATTACAACATCCATTCATGAGATAAAAATCAGAAACAATTCTTCTTCAGATCCAATCACACACGCTTTTGATGAAAAATGAACATAAACTTGTCTCTAGTCCTAAACAAGACTTCTCAATTAAGGTAGCTCTGAAATAGTTCTTTACAAATCCAAAAATGAGGGTCTTTGCAAAAACCATTGACCTCTTCTAATAGGTCGATCCTCTTATTTATAATATAGTATTCACTAAAAATAACTATCAAAAGTGCAAACTAATTAAAACAAAGCATCGCCACATGGCACTTTCATCTCTCAGTCTTCTAAGAGTCATCAAATGGGTTCATTTGGGTGGATGAATCTTCTCATACTTTGACCATTTGAAGAAGATATCCTTGCATGTGTTGGCATATGAGAATATGTGTTGGTCCATTGGGGCTGAAAGGGTCTTCTTTATCTCCACTGCCCATGCCTGATACTTGAATATTCTAGCACTTAACTGCTGCAAAAATGTCTGAGCCTTGATCGTGTGTTCCATGAACTGTTGTACTTGACATGGTGCCATGTTCGCCACCTTTTCTATCTCCACAACCCACAATGAGTCTTGTTAGAAATGTAATTTGACTATGTCATGCAAGTCAACAAAGTCATTGGGTGTGCCGAATTATGGAAGGTCGATGTCCCTCATCACCTGATTGATCTTCGTCCAGTTCTTTTCACACTCATCCCATTTATCTTGGATTTCCTGATGAGGTTCTTGGGCCATTTTCACCCATTATTTGGTCGACTTCTTTATGCAGTCGATGTTGCTATCCCTTAGTAACCAAATGCCATGCTCCTCGGCGTCTCGACCCTGTTGAACTGCGCTGATGTAATCAATCCTTTCCACTGCTTGGTGTTCTTTCTCATACCATATTTCCATATACTTGCACATCACCAGTTCCATGAGGGTGTCTTCCTAGAAATCGGATATCCCTGCAGTGAAAAGGTGTCGCTCACTCATGATTTTACTATAGGCATCCTGGAATTCACTTCTTAAGAACACTGTGGCTTGTGTGCAGTCCTAATAATATTTCACCAAATGGCGTATATGCTCCAACTCCTTCATCACAATGGCCAAATCCTCTTCATCCTTCATCATTCTATCCAAGGTGGCATCTATGATTCCCATATCTATGTCGATAAGCTCGAATGTCTTGGCATGCTCCGTTCTAATCAATTTTTCATCTGTGGTGATGAAGATGGAGCGATCCAGAGTAAGCCTCCTCTTCTTGGTGGTTCTTTTCATGATGGATTTACTCTTTCATTCATAAGATATGTCTTGTATAGCAACGACCTCATCCATGGGTTCGGGGATTTGCTTCTCTCCCTAGGTAGGCATGTTTCCTAAGCTCCCGACAATGTATATTTGTTCAAGAATGGGTTCTTGAACCTCTTCTATGTGTTCCAAAAGTTTGGCCTCTAATTTTTTATCAATACGAGGTAAAGCATCGACTGAAATTGAAGCATCAAGGGTAGGCTCGGTACATACTTGATAATTGACTGTTGAGATGTCAATTTCCTACTGTGGAATTTATTCTTCTTGTTCTCCCGACCCTATCTCATCCTTTGGGATTTCCACTTGGATCCCTGGTACATCCGGTAGCTCATTGTCTAAGACACTTTCAACCTCCTGGTCAGTCTATGAAAGGATTTGAATTTGAGCATCGGGAGCTAGGGAATATTCCTTCTCAGGTTCCTTTTCCTTTGTGATCTGCACTAGAGTCGCCAGGGAAACCTCTAAACTCTCCTCATTATCATAGATCGTTATTAAGTCATGGAGGGACTTTGGTGCACTTTCTCTCCCTGATGTCCTTGCTATCTCTGGCTGAGATAAAACGTCCCCTAGTGATCTGTCCTATGGCGTTGAAACTTTTGGGTTATCTAAACCAGTGATTTCTTCAATTTGTATTGGCTCTGGGCCACTTGGACCTACCCAGATTTCGACTGGGTTGTCAGTAGGGACCCTTGTCATTTCCATGAGGTCTGGGTCCTTTTGTAGCTGATCAATTACTCGTTGTGCATGTTCCATTAGGATAAATCCCCTTTCCTGTGCCTCTGGTGTCATAGACAGTCCCCTGTTTTGCACCTTTGTTGCCTCTGCTGCTATAATTTCTTCCCTCGCTCTAAGAGCCTCTTCATCCAACTGCTCTATTATTTCCACCTATTCATCCATGCTCATGGGATTGAACCTGGTCATTTTCCGGTCAGCCATCCTTTGCACCACCACATCCCAGTCCTGGGAATTTTTAGTGAAGACTTCATGTTCGAACTTGTCGTGAGCATACGACCCACATGATGACATATATGAAATATGTTGCAGGAATAGGCCCTTTGGATTGTGTTGACGGGCGAAATCGACCATCTGTCAACTGGAAGAGTGGAACCGGTCCGGGGTTGTCTAATAACCCAAGCCATTTGGAATGAACCACCCTGACGGGTTTAACGGCTCCGTTGACCGTTCTAAGGTTCTAAGAAAACCAAAGAGAAAACTAATCTAAACTAACTAATCTAACTAAAACAAATAAACTAAACTAAAACTAAATAAAACAAACTAAATAAAACGAAATACAAGAAACTAAACTAACTAACAATAAAACAGACTAATACTAACTAACAATAAAAGAAACTAATACACTAATCTAATTAAAACTAACTACTAAAACACACTAACTAATCTGCTATCTATATATATATATATATATAAACTACTAACTACTACTTGAGATATAACTTATTTACAAAATATACAATATGTATAAAATACAGATTTAAATAAAACCTGGAAAACTCATTTGCAATCTGCCCTAAGACAGAGAAAGGTATTTCTTTTTTCTTTTTGATTTTATAATTTTATAAACAAGAAATAAAACTCACTAAAATTAAACAATCTAATATACTAACTCTACATATATCTAACTAAACTTATATCTAAACTAAACTACTAATAATATACTAAACAAACATATGACAAACTGACTTGGAAACGCTCTAGATTTGTCCTGTGTATGATGACTTCGAAGCTGGTCGGAGGAAGGAAACTCGCACCAGATAATCCAAAAGCTTCTCGTAAATGATAGGCTGCGTTGTTATTTGAGTTGTTTACAGGACAAACAAGACATAAAAAATCATAACAATTATATGATTTATAAATTTCTGCAATAAGGGAAACCTGTTATGCAAAAACTTATACTTAATAATTCAACTTATGAAGAAGAGAAATATGTCACTCACAAACTGATTCAAGTAATTGCTATGTTTTTTAAGTACTTGGAAGAAATCAGATATGGATTATATTGAGTAAATTATATCATTTGCAAAAGACTAAGATAGCTAAAGTAGTCATTAACCAAATGCAAATAGATACACATAAACATAAAACAAAATATTGATATTATGAAAAGCTAAAGCTATAGCAGAATATCAATTTTGTCTCAGTCTGTATTAAAATTCCATATCCTTGTTCTCCCATGAATGAGGATGATCATTATTACAAAAATAATAAGTATTTATAAGTCTTTCCACAGGGTAAAACCTCCCTGTGGAAGTTATCAACTATTTACAAAATCTGGGAAGATATTCCCAAAATCAACTAAACTAGGAAACTAAAATGAAATCAAAATATCCAAATATCCTCTAAATTGTCCATCAAATCCCATACAATTTTGAATTCACCTGAAATGGACCAAAAATCACAAGTTAGAGAGATATTTGATTAATAAAACAATAAGAATTTAATTCCATAGACTTAGCTATAGAATCATCTGATTCTGTAGCTAGTCTAAAATAAGATACAGGATCAAAATTCAAATTGAATCGAATCTTTTTAATAAAATCAAATTGAATTAACAACCAACAACGAATCATTTCATTTGAAAATGTTATATCATTTGAAATCAAATAAGATCAAAATCCAATAACCGAATAGAGAGACAGGCATACTTTGTTTCGATTGTTATCATAATCGGGTAGACAGAATCAAAACCAAATAGTTTTGCAAATCGTTTTATATCCAATCTTAAAGCAATGTAACCAAACAAATCGTAGGCAAATGTTGTGTTTTTCCAACAACAAGAGATACGATCAGATCGAAACAAAATTGTTTTAAAATTATTATAGTTGTCATGACATCAAACGATCCACGCCATAGGTAGATTAATTCAAACAGGTGCGAGAATTAACTCATATAAAATCATAACCAGATCAATTTGGCTTTGATCACAATCATAATAGAATCGACATAAGTGATAATTGGTTATTGTAAAATGGGCAAATAAACTCGATTGGTTTTGAACGAAACCATTAATTTCAAACGAATCATGACCGATTTTAACATAGAAACAAATCGTGAATCCAGATATAACCAATCTCATTTTACAAATCAAATTCAAACAGAGTATCCATTGCAAATACGAATCCAACTGATAACATGGTCGAGCTAACAGTAAACCAATGCGAATTAACCGGCTGGGTTTTTAGCATACTCATTATGAATTAAATCTATTGATAATTTGGGTGTGTTTGTACAGGCTTAAAATAAAAAGCAATGTTCAAGAAGAAACAGAGTCATATTGGCAATGATCCGAGTTGAAATCATGTTCTTTGAAAGTCATATGGCACAACAAACTGTAACAATTAACCTCATCAAAATCGTTACCAATCATAACGTATGCATTATAACGAGATCGAATCGAAATGTGATTGTGTTCAAAATTGAATATGAGAAATAGTTCCTGTCTAGAATAGATACAAACGACTTCAATTGACAACAGAGCATCCATTTTAACTCACTCAAACAAATCAAATCCTCACTAAGATCAATCAAATCGATGAAAATCTAATAGAAGCTAAACTGGGAAAAACAAAATTCCAGTTAGTCAAAGCAAAGCTATGTATAGAATGCATAAAATGTAACAGAGCCAAAAAATGCTGTGAACAAAGCTGTTTAAAACCGAATTCGAATCGTTATATAAACAAGTGATATCAAAACATACCTATGTAACGGCAAGGTTGCTCAATTATGCCAACTTAGAATTCACTACAGTCGTGGCTGATTCCACATTTTTAAACAAAATGGAGCCTGTCGTCTTTTGTTTCTTGTCTGTCGTTTGTAGCTTGGGATTTTGACTGGTAAGAAGTGTAATCTGGTCCTTTAAAGATTGAATCCTTGATTGGAGAATCGAAACATCAAGATAATATCGCTCTAACCATGAAATGCATTGATCACAGGGTGGCACTGCAGATTTAGACAAAGCAGGAGAGGGTTTGGATAAACGATCGGGGGCTTCACAAGGCAACTTAATGCTTGGGTAGTTAGGGTCGCCCTATAGGCAAGGGGGTAGGTTTGACACAAAGTCATACGAGGGTTTGGCACACAAACCTTGCGAATAGGGGTATTCGGTAGCCAAGAAACGCTCCACTTCCGAATCAGAGTCCTCACTCAACACGATAGGGTTTGGTTCGACAGGGGGTTTTGGATTATTTCTGGCCATTCATGAAATCAAATGTGCATTCTTTTTCCCTTTGGCGTTTGGAGTGAGGTTTTCCTTGGACTTTTTTCCCATAGGCTTAATAGTCTCAACACTCTTAGTCACAGTGTGGGGTAAATCGATAGGAAGGTCAGCAGAGGGTTTAGGCAGAAGGATATGGTAGGGTACTAGGGGTACAACCTTGACCTCGCTCACCACAGGTTTGTCAACCTGTGTAGGGTTCGAATATTCGAAACCATTCCAAGCAACAAAATTGCTCCAACAATCTCCATGTATATTCAAATGATAGACAACGATAATCTTAACCAGCCCATAATGAAAAAGGCTACTATCAGCCTGATGTCTTTTGTACTTCTTTGACATTTTAAATAGGCTTCGATGCAAATAATAGGGCATATTGAGCCAATATCCCATAAAATCCATAAGAAAACGCAGGTGGTGTAAGGACACAAACTCGTACCGACCTTCGTAGGTCACAAACTGCTTGATTATCATCAATAAATCATGCCAATGTTGTTTGAGAATAGTTACTGGCATACCTCTATCATAGGAGGTAATTTTGCGTGATTGGAAGAGCAGTGTCCATGGGACCTCCTCGACTTTGCAATTCTTTGACCATCGTTGTCCAGTGGCAGGCAAACCCGTAGCAAGACTGATAAATTGTTCATCAATTTCCAATTGTATATCGCCGACCTTGGCTCGACAGCCATCGAAGGTCATGGAAAATTGTCGAGCTACGCAAAGGTTAAAACCTTTGAAATGTTCCACGAAGATAAGCCATCCACTGTCTGCCAAATCTTGGTGGGAATTATCAAACATCAACAGGGCCTGTTTTCCATTGGGTTCAACTCGCACCACTGGTGCCATGGAGTTGAATGCATGGTAAGGAAAGGGTTTGAATTCATCAACACACAGTAACAGAGCTACCCGAACCAACAACAATGAATCGAGCCAAAAGAGGTAAGCATAAATGCGCACATGCGAGGGTGGTGGAGTCATTCACTGCCATGCACGATAGTTATGGTAAAGTACAACTGCCAATTTACACATCTGTTCAAACAATCATAGCATAGCTCAAAAACCATATCATTTGGCCAACCAAAGAATCAAATGATGAGTGTTATGCCAACGCACTAAATCAACTATAGTTTTAAAACCATTGACATTCAACGTAAAACCAACACCAAATATTAGCCATGCGCCATTGTATAAATGTTTAACCAATGTGCCAAACGAATTCATATAATTGACAAGCCAAAAGTTATAAAGAGATTAACATAAGGATCATATCATATATATAAAAACAAAAATAAATCATAACCCCTATGCAATTCATAGAATCAATGATTAGGCAAGTCATAAACAGTATAAATCTATATGCTCAATGCCTCACAAACTTAATAAAATCAAATTATGCAATCAATATAAAAATGTCCAATGAGCATAGTTTAAAAGTCCTTTAATCCACATAACGATAAACAAAAGGTAAGTGTAGTAGGCAATATCAATAAAAAGATCATGACAATTCAAATAGTGATCAAAATGTAACCTCGAAAGGAGAAGTTTTCACTCTTACAGTCATGAAAAATTAATGAAGACAAATTTGCAAATGTCGCACAAATGAAAGTGTCGTTAATTAAAAAAAATGCGACGAAAGACTTGATGTTTGCAAGACACAGGTGTAGGCAGCTTATAGGATCATAAAAAAGTGATTTGGCTGCCAACAATGGTGACACACTGGTAGAAGCAGTTATCTCTGTCAAAAGAAACAAATTCAGATTAGGACACCAAAGAAAATTTCAACTCAAAAATAACAACCAGAAAATCGTACTAACATCATCATTAATCATTTTTTTCCCAACAGTGTTTTAAAAGACGAAAACCAATAACAGTCTTAAGATCAGCAAGTCATGACATTAATGATAAAATATCCAATACTGTTGGCATGGCCACTGCTGCCAGCAGGCATCCATAGTCTCGACAGGGTTTCCATTTAACCCACTCTGACATCTGTATCCTGTCATGAAGTTCTGGATAAGAATAAAGGACATTAAAGAGGTTTCTTATATTTTTTGCAGATTTTCATGTACCCGACATTGCTTCGCTGCCAGCAGGCCTGTTCAGTACCCCGACGAAGTTGTCTTGGTGCCATGCTTGCATTTACCCACTTCCAGCAGACCTGTTCAGTATCCCGGCGGGTTTACAAGCACTTCCCACAGCTCTTATTAATAATTTTATTTTGTTTTTCTTTTGTAGATATCTGAGCGGGGTGACGCTGAAAGTCTTGATATTTTAGCATATTTTTTCAGACCTCATCAGAATTTTTTTAGCACTGTCCTTTATTCAGCTCCAGAGATGTTTTATTTATAAAAACAATTTCCTACGATAGGGAGACATCCTTTTTGAGTCGTTCCTTTATGGAAAAGGGACAGCGTAAAAAGATAATAGATGATCATGACAAACTTTGCTCAGAGATTGAAATCAGTAAACTTCTTTCAAAAAACACAATTTTTCCAACGCAGATATCAATTTCAGAAATATATCACTGATGTTTGTACAAACTTTCAGAAGTTATTTCAGTGAAGAAATTTTTTTATCGTCTTTTTATGAATGGCTTAGTGTAGAGGTATGCGTATTTTTCAAAAAAACAAAAAGAAAAAACTGATAAATTCAAATCAAAATCAAAATAGAAAGAAAACGAAAAATGCAAACAAAAACGAAATATTTACATAATATACAAGGGTAGTTATCAAGCAAAGTATCTTTTCAAGGCTTGGCCATTCACCGGATAGGTGTCAAGCTGCCCTTCAAGATTCTGCAATCAAAAGGAACTAGGACCCAACTTTTCAGCAATTAGAAATGGCCCAAGCCATAAGTTTTGAAACTTGGTGTGCTCACCCTTTCCTTCGTGTGGTTTGTCCCATTTCAAAACGAGATCGCCTACTTCAAAATTTCTATCAGAAGCAGAATTAGAATCGAACCAGCTTTTAATTAATTGTTGATGTTGATCTAACTTACGCTTAGCTTGGGCTCTTACTTCTTCCAACTTCATCAAAGCGTTAATTCGGCTTTCTAAAGGGGGACAATCTTCTTCTTGGACTTTTTGTGACAACTGAATTGAAGGAAGAAGAATGTGAGGTGGCAGAATTGCTTCTTTGTCATAAACGAGAAAAAAGGGGGAGTTACCTATAGCGGCTTTGGGTGTTACCCTATCAGCCCACGGTGCGTTCAGTAGTGCATTGTGCCAATTCTTGTGATTTTCAGACACGGTTCTCTTGATAACTTTGATCAAGTTCTTGTTCGTTGATTCTGCTAAGCCGTTACCCTGGGGGTAATAACTAGCAGAATACTTCAGATTTATTCCTTTCTCCAAAGAGAACTCACTCATCTCAAGAGAAGAAAAGTATGAAGCATTATCAAAGACTAGACAATTAGGGATACCGAAACGAGTGATAATATTCGAGTTTAGAAAAGAAATTACCTAACTTTTGTTGACAGTTCTTAGCGCAGCAGCTTCAGACCATCGAGTAAAGTAATCTATGGCTGTCACAATATACTTATGATGTTGTGAGGATGGAGGGTTAACAGGACCTATGATATCAAGGCCCCATTGCTAGAAAGGAGAATCTATTGAAACGGGTTGCAAGGGAAAGGATGGTTTTTGCAATCGCCCTGATGCTTTCTGACAGATGATACATTTATGACACAAGGCATGGGCGTCCCTAAAAAGTGTGGGCCAGTAGTAACTGGCTCTTAAAACCTTATGAGTAGTGGTGTCGCCACCAAAGTGACCACCAGCTTCTCCTGCATGCAACTCAAGCAAGACTTTTTCTGCTTCGTCTTTTTCGAGAGAGCGCATCAGTACGCCGTCAAAATTCTGACGAAACAATATACCGTTAACTAGATGAAAGGAGGCAGACTTTAGTCTCAACGCTCTTCTCTTGGCGGGGTCAAGGTGACAGGTTGCTGACCCATGTTCAAGACAGAATCTAATATCGTCGTACCAGGGACTAACGAGATTTTATGTGCAACAAATTAAACTTTGATCGCTTTGTCCTAGGCTTGATGTATCGCTATCTTCTTGCTATCCTGTTTCCAAATCAACAACCAACTTACAAAACCCTTGGCCTCTTACGATATGAGCTGGGATGATTTCCAGGTCATACTCCTGCAAGGAGGTGACCCAGTTGGCTCTCTTCTCTCCTAGCTCCTTTTACACTAACAAGTTCCTTACGACAAGGTAGGGGACAATGAATTTCATCCTTGACTTCAAAAGATAGGACCGGAAATGCTTAACTGCTTTGAAAACAATGTAGGCTTGCTGATCAACCACTGGGTAGTTAAGCTTAGCACCTTTGAAAGAAGAGCTCATAAAGGCGATGGGTACTTCATTGTTCTCATAATTCTTCTGCGTTAGGACTGCAGCATAGGAACGATTAGAGGCAAAAGTATAGAGTGTAAAATCTTGAGAGAAGTCAGGGCTCATGAGAGACGGAGCATCTATTATGGCCTTCTTTATAGCATTAAAAGATTGGTTTTCTGTGGGTCCCCAATGATATTGGGTGTCTTTCTTAATCAGGTTCTGTAGAGGCCTGACCATTTCGGAGAAACTGGGGACAAATCTTCTCACGAAATTAATCTGGCCTAAG
>JASDQU010504878.1:0-15648 GCA_032191745.1 Picea mariana | reverse complement strand
TAGATGATCGTCTTTGCTTTTAGAATAAATGGTGACATCATCCAAGTAAACTACGATGGAGTGATTGATTAAGCCTCAAAAAGCAATGTCCATTTCTCTTTGAAAGGTATCACCAACATTAATCAATCCAAAGGGCATTTTGCGATAAGCATAAGTGCCCCACGGGGTACGGAAGGTAGTTTTTAGTTGGTTTGGCGGAGACATCAGGACTTGGTTGTATCCAGAGAAACCATCCAATAAAGATAGCCTCTCGGAACCAGATACCTGTTGAAGGATCTGTTCCATGGGTGGGACAGGATAATTGTCTTTGTCAGACGCTCTATTGAGGTTTTGGAAATCGACACAGAGTTAGATTTCCCCATTTTTCTTCCGAACTGGGACAAGGTTGGACACCCATTGAGTGTGTCTAACATGAAATATTATTTTATCACTTAGGATTTTATTCAATTCTTTTTGAACGGTTGGTTCTAGTTTAGGGTGCATTTTCCTCAGTTTCTGTTGGAAGGGTAAGGTTTGGGGCTTCATCGGGATGACATGCTATATAACATTAGGATCGAACGTTTTAAGATCATTGTATGTCCATGCAAAGACATCCTTAAATTATTTAAACAATTTAACAAAAGCAACTTTTTCTTGTCTAGAACATCCCAAGCCTAGATTGATACACTGAAGATTTTCACTTGTTTCTAAATTGACTTTTTCATAAGACAACGAGGAACTATTGGTTTTACAATTGACCGTCTTTTTAAATTTATCTTCAAAATCATAAAAATTTTCTAATATAACTATGGATTTGGGTATGTAATTTACCATTTCCGATAGAGCTTCAGGAGATTTGGGATCAGGTACTACCATAAAGTCGTGCAAATTGTCATCGTGCGTGCGTTCATCTATCACCGCGCCTTGAAAGGTTTCTTCCATGTGCAAAAAGTTAATAATATGCCGATCATCGTCAAATACTCTCCAGTTTGTGATATTGTCAGGAACAGATGGTTGAAACAATAGCTCGACGGAGAATGCGTTTGGGGATAAGCCTTCTGCAGGAAGAATTTTAAAGGCTACATTAGCTAATAGATCTGCTTCAACATTATTTAATCTAGGAATGGAATTTATATTGAAAACAGAAAATTTATTCATTAAACTCCATACCGCAGACTGGTAACTTTTGAGATGCGGGGAAAGACATTGTATAGAGTCTCTTACCTACCTAACCACTATTTCAGAGTCACCGAATACAACGAGGTTTTGAATGTTCATATCCAAGGATTTTCTGAGACCTTGCAGTAAAGCCTCATATTTTGCAATATTGTTAGTACATTCAAATTCTAGTCTACAAGCCATTAATGTCTTGTTACCTGCCGGATCGATAATGATGCAGCCTGCACCAGCTCCTTCTTTAGACTTAGAACCGTCGAAATATAGAGACCAAATTTGTTTTTCATCGGGCTCATGGGACTGTTGCATAGAAGCTGTTGGTTGCACATATGCTATGATCTCGGATTGCTGTTTTGGATTGATGATAGGTGAAGCCTCGGCCATGAAATTTTCGAAGAAGGTGTCCATGCCTTGGACTTTGAGTGAATCAGCAGAAGGTGTATATGGTTCATTAGGGTCGTTCAAATCTGTGACCATGAACTTAAGGTAACGCTCATGATTCACCCTGATCTTGTTGGGCTTACCATTCTCTGGAAGCCATAAGTGAGACCAGTCCGTCGTGAAGTAACCATGTAGTTTCTCCGACCAGTCCCTGCTAAAAAATAGACCATATACTTCTGGAATATCCACAACAATTATATCAATAACCTGATGAACCTTAGGGTTAGACGATAATCTAATCAATAAATTCTTTAGTTCGCCTATAATTTTGACATTTGTTCGATCAAGTTGTATGATTTTTAAAGAAGATGGTTCTACTTCAGCGTTAATCTTTTGACAGACCGACCAAGGCATCACATTGGACGACGCTCCCGAGTCAACCATACAATTATGCACATTTCTGTTGAAAATTTTGAAAGTCAAAAGAAAAGGAGGTACATTTTTGTGAGTACTAAGAGTAGTAGCTTGTGGCTTTTTACTCGCAATTTCTAAGGCTACTTTATCTGAACTATTATTTACATTATTTATAGGGGCTACATGAAGGCTTCCTTTATTTTGAGGATCAGGATTATTTTTAGTGGAAGTCTTCTGCGAAACTTTGCTTTGCACAGCCTTGTTACCATTTGAATTACCATTCTTGCCGTTCTCTGAAATATTTTGTAACATCTTTTGTAACAAAAATGGAAACTTCAATAACTCATAAATAGAAATGTTAGCCCTTAATTTTTTAAGATCTTCAACAACAACATAATCTAAGTTGGGGTTGACATTGCTCTGTTTGGTCTCTGCTGATTTAGATGGCTTTGGAGGTGAAGTTGTAGTGTTCTCGGTAGAAGGCTTATTTGCGGTCTTGCTCCTAGTGTTATAAGGGTGAACAGTCTCGAAGTTAGCTTGAAAGATGCTATCCGAGAAGTGTCCAAAAATGTTTGGAGAAGACTCTTCTTCTGGAACTGTCTCTGGTTCTGCTTCCTCCTGAGGGATATCAGGGGGCATCAAGTTATCTTGGGCTTCTAGAATTGTTTGAAGAGCACATTGCAAACTTTCTAGGTTCAAGCCTTCGGAGTTTGGGTTAGATCTGTTGGTAGGAAAAGGCTTTCGGAAAGGAGGTTTGTAGGGTCCTTTACTCAAGAAAGCTTCTTCAGTTGACCTTTTTAAATCTATAACTTGATTAGACAATTTTTGAACAACTTTAGTTAAATTTTCCAAATCATAGTTTTCAGGTTGTGTTTTGCTTTGAGTAGGTCTGGGGAGAATTTCAATCTTCTTTTTGGAAGAAGAACTAGTTTCAGTTTCGTTGCTAGAAGAGTCCTTAAGACTAAGTATATCTTTTTCAATCTAACTAGCCTCTTCGAAGACTTCTAACAATGTGGCCTTTTTAGATTGTTTTACCCAAATAGCTATACTTTGATGTAGAGCTTTAGTGTAGTAAGCTATTACAAGACTCTCAGTAGGCATAGAATCTGCAGGGATTCAATTTTTAAGCATTAAGAATCTTTGATTAAAATCTTTAACTTTTTCTTTTGGGTTCATTTTTAAGCTTGAAAGATCCATGACTAAGACTTCCAGAGGTTTACCATCTCCGAACTTTTCCAAAAAGCATGACTCAAACTTTTCCCAAGACACGATGGTATGGGGCTGTTGGGCAAAATACCAAGTGGATACATTACCCTCAAAAGTACAAGGGAACAACCTACAGACAACATCTTCATGTTCAACATTATGGAGTCTGATGGCTAACATAAATTTTTTGATATGATCTTCAGCTATCTATTTTGAATCAGGATCAAACTTGGGAAGCCATTTCTCTGGGTGTTTAGGTAGAGGGTGTTGGGCTCCAGGTACAGCTATAACATCCTGGTCCAACCAGGGTCTAGCAGGGTTGTTCTGATTTTCCATTGGGGTAGTGGGTGTGGAAGGCTGAGAAGGTGATTTGCCTTCGTCTGACAAGGAATCTCCTATAGAAGAAGAAGGAGATGAGGGAGGTGGTGAAGGAGGTATCCCAGATCCTCCTACAGTAGGATTTAAGTTTGGATCTGTAGGATTCACAGTGAGGTTAGTGTCACCTAATTGTTCTCTGATATCAGAGAAGTCCAAAGGTTGACCCCATGGACGGTTTGGTTGCCTAAGACGAGATAAGGCACTATGTTTTTTAATAAGAGATTGACGAACAATCTCTTGGATGTCACCACCTGTAGGATTAGGGGTTGTTGGCTCAACTGTGATCTGTGGATCGCCGGTTGAAGTAGTTGTTGTTTGAAGGGGAATATTATCTTGTGAATGGCTTCTAGTCACTATAGGTGAGCAATTAGGGGGGGGAGGAGTCTTGCGACCACCTCGTGCCATTAATTAAGTTCAGGCCCTCCTTCTAGTGCCATTTGTTGACGGGCGAAATCGACCGTCCGTCAACTGAAAGAGTGCAACCGGTCCGGGGTTGTCTAATAACCCAAGCCGTTTGGAATGAACCACCCTGACGGGTTTAACGACTCCGTTGGTCGTTCAAAGGTTCTAAGAAAACCAAAGAGAAAACTAATCTAAACTAACTAATCTAACTAAAACAAATAAACTAAACTAAAACTAAATAAAACAAACTAAATAAAACAAAATACAAGAAACTAAACTAACTAACAATAAAATAGACTAATACTAACTAACAATAAAAGAAACTAATACACTAATCTAATTAAAACTAACTACTAAAACACACTAACTAATCTGCTATCTATATATATAAACTACTAACTAATACTATACTAACTAACAATAAAAGAAACTAATACACTAATCTAATTAAAACTAACTACTAAAACACACTAACTAATCTGCTATCTATATATATAAACTACTAACTAATACTATACTAACTACTACTTGAGATATAACTTATTTACAAAATATACAATATGTATAAAATACAGATTTAAATAAAACCTGGAAAATTCATTTGCAATCTGCCCTAAGACAGAGAAAGGTATTTCTTTTTTCTTTTTGATTTTATAATTTTATAAACAAGAAATAAAACTCACTGAAATTAAACAATCTAATATACTAACTCTACATATATCTAACTAAACTTATATCTAAACTAAACTACTAATAATATACTAAACAAACAAATGACAAACTGACCTAGAAACGCTCCAGATTTGTCTTGTGTATGATGACTTCGAAGCTGGTCGGAGGAAGGAAAATCGCACTGGATAACCCAAAATATTCTCGTAAACGATAGGCTGCACTGCTATTTGAGTTGTTTACAGGACAAACAAGACATAAAAAATCATAACAATTATATGATTTATAAATTTCTGCAATAAGGGAAACCTGTTATGCAAAAACTTATACTTAATAATTCAACTTATGAAGAAGAGAAATCTGTCACTCACAAACTGAATCAAGTAATTTCTATGTTTTTTAAGTACTTGGAATAAATCAGATATGGATTATATTGATTAAATTATATCATTTGCAAAAGACTAAGATAGCTAAAGTAGTCATTAACCAAATGCAAATAGATACACATAAACATAAAACAAAATATTGATATTATGAAAAGCTAAAGCTGTAGCAGAATATCAATTCTGTCTCAGTCTGTATTAAAATTCCATATCCTTGTTCTCCCACGAATGAGGATGATCATTATTACAAAAATAATAAGTATTTATAAGTCTTTCCACAGGGTAAAACCTCCCTGTGGAAGTTATCAACTGTTTACAAAATTTGGGAAGATATTCCCAAAATCAACTAAACTAGGAAACTAAAATGAAATCAAAATATCCAAATATCCTCTAAACTGTCCATCAAATCCCATACAATTTTGAATTCACCTGAAATGGACCAAAAATCACAAGTTAGAGAGATATTTGATTAATAAAACAATAAGAATTTAATTCCACAGACTTAGCTACATAATCATCTGATTCTGTAGCTAGTCTAAAATAAGATACAGGATCAGAATTCAAATTAAATCGAATCTTTTTAATAAAATCAAATTGAATTAAAAACCAACAACGAATCATTTCATTTGAAAATGTTATATCATTTGAAATCAAATACGATCAAAATCCAATAACCGAATAGAGGGACAGGCATACTCTGTTTCAATTGTTATCATAATCGAGTAGACAGAATCAAAACCAAATAGTTTTGCAAATCGTTTCATATCCAATTTGAAAGAAATGTAACCAAACAAATCGCAGGCAAACGTTGTGTTTTTCCAATGACAAGAGATACGATCAGATCGAAACAAAATCGTTTTAAAATTATTATAGATGTCATGACATCAAACAATCCACGCCATAGGTAGATTAATTCAAACAGGTGCGATAATTAACTCATATAAAATCGTAACCAGATCGATTTGGCTTTGATCACAATCATAATAGAATCAACATAAGTGATAATTGGTTATTGTAAAATGGGCAAATAAACTCTATTGGTTTTGAACGAAACCATTAATTTCAAACGAATCATGACCGAGTTTAACATAGAAACAAATCATGAATCCAAATATAACCAATCTCATTTTACAAATCAAATTCAAACAGAGTATCTATCGCAAATACGAATCCAACTGATAACATGGTCGAGCTAACAGTAAACCAATGCGAATTAACCGGCTGGGTTTTTAGCATACTCATTATGAATTAAATCTATTAACGATTTGGGCGTGTTTGTGCAGGCTTAAAATAAAAAGCAATGTTCATGAAGAAACAGAGTCATATTGGCAACAATCCGAGTTGAAATCATGTTCTTTGAAAATCATATGGCACAACAAACCGTAACAATTAACCTCATCAAAATTGTTACCAATCATAACATATGCATTATAACGAGATCGAATCGAAATGTGATTGTGTTCAAAATTGAATATGAGAAACAGTTCCTGTCTAGAATAGATACAAACGACTTCAATTGACAACAGAGCATCCATTTTAACTCACTCAAACAAATCAAATCCTCACTAAGATCAATCAAATCGATGAAAATCTAATAGAAGCTAAACTGGGAAAAACAAAATTCCATTTAGTCAAAGCAAAGCTATGTATAGAATGCATACAATGTAACAGAGCCAATCAATGTTGTGAACAAAGCTGTTTAAAACCGAATTCAAATAGTTATATAAACAAGTGATATCAAAACATACCTATGTAACGGCGAGGCTGCTCAATTATGCCAACTTAGAATTCACGATAGTCGTGGCTGATTCCACATTTTTAAACAAAATGGAGCCTGTCGTCTTTTGTTTCTTGTCTGTCATTTGTAGCTTGGGATTTTGACTGGTAACAGTGTAATCTGGTCCTCCAAAGATTGAATCCTTGATTGGAGAATCAGAACATCAAGATAATATCACTCTAACCATGAACTGCATTGATCACAGGGTGGCACTGTAGATTTAGACAAAGCAGGAGAGGGTTTGGATAAACGACCGAGGGCTTCACAAGGTAACTTAATGCCTGGGTAGTTAGGGTCGTCCTGTAGGCAAGGGGGTAGGTTTGACACAAATTCATATGAGGGTTTGGCACACAAACCTTGCGAATAGGGGTATTCGATAGCCAAGAAACGCTCCACTTCCAAATCAGAGTCCTCACACAACACGATAGGGTTTGGTTCGACAGGGGGTTTTGGCTTATTTCTGGCCATTCGTGAAATCAAACGTGCAGACTTTTTCCCTTTGGTGTTTGGAGTGAGGTTTGCCTTGGACTTTTTGCCCATAGGCTTAACAGTCTCAACACTCTTAGTCACAGTGTGGGGTAAATCGATAGGAAGGTCAGCAGAGGGTTTAGACAGAAGGATATGGTAGGGTACTGGGGGTACAACCTTGACCTCGCTCACCACAGGTTTGTCAACCTATGTAGGGTTCGAATCTTCGAAACCATTCCGAGCAACGAAATTGCTTCAACAATCTCCGTGTAGACTCAAATGATAGAAAACGATAAGCTTAACCAGCCCATAATGAAAAAGGCTACTATCAGCCTGATGTCTTTTGTACTTCTTTGACATTTTAAATAGGCTTCGATGCAAATAATAGGGCATATTGAGCCGATATCCCATAAAAACCATAAGCAAACGCAGGTGGTGTAAGAACACAAACCCGTACTGACCTTCATAGGTCACAAATTGCTTGATTATCATCAATAAATCATGCCAACGTTGTTTGATCATAGTTACTGGCATACCTCTATCACAAGAGGTAATTTTGCGCGACTGGAAGAGCAATGTCCATGGGACCTCCTCGAATTTTCAATTCTTGGACCATCATTGTCCAGTGGTAGGCAAACCCGTAGCAAGACTGATAAACTGTTCATAAATTTCCAATTGTATATCGCCGACCTTGGCTCGACAACCATCGAAGGTCATGGAAAATTGTCGAGCTACGCAAAGGTTAAAACCTTCGAAATGTTCCACGAAGATAAGCCATCCACTGTCTGCCAAATCTTGGCATGCATTATCAAACATCAACAAGGCCTATTTTCCATTGGGTTCAACTCACATGACTAGTGCCATGGAGTTGAATGCATGGTAAGAAAAGGGTTTGAATTCATCAACACACAGTAACAGAGCTACCTGAACCAACAACAATGAATTGAGCCAAAAGGGGTAAGCATAAATGTGCGCATGCGAGGGTGGTGGAGTCATTCACTGCCATGCATGATAGTTATGGTAAAGTACAACTGCCGATTTACACATATGTTCAAACAATCATAGCATAGCTCAAAAACCATATCGTTTGGCCAACCAAAGAATAAAATGATGAGTGTTATGCCAATGCGCTAAATCAACTATAGTTTTAAAACCATCGACATTCAACGTAAAACCAACACCAAATGTTAGCCATGCGCCATTGTATAAATGTTTAACCAATGTGCCAAACGAATTCATATAATTGACAAGCCAAAAGTTATAAAGAGATTAACATAAGGATCATATCATATATATAAAAACAAAAATAAATCATAACCCCTATGCAATTCATAGAATCAATGATTAGGCAAGTCATAAACAGTATAAATCTATATGCTCAATGCCTCACAAACTTAATAAAATCAAATTATGCAATCAATATAAAAATGTCCAATGAGCATAGTTTAAAAGTCCTTTCAGCCACATAACGATAAACAAAAGGTAAGTGTAGTAGGCAATATCAATAAAAAGATCATGACAGTTCAGATAGTGATCGAAATGTAACCTCGAAAGGAGAAGTTTTCACGCTTACAGTCATGAAAACTTAATGAAGACAAATTTGTAAATGTCGCACAATTGAAAGTGTCGTCAATTAAAAAAAATGCGATGAAAGACTTGATATTTGCAAGACACAGGTGTAGGCAGCTTATAGGATTATAAAAAAGTGAATTGGCTGCCAACAGATTGTGCTTGTGGAATCGGACTATCGGGAATCTAAATTCGAGTTGGATCAAACATTATTTTTGGCTTGAGTGATATCCTTTACCAATTAGAATCCTACATGGAAACCATAGGGTATGAAATTTCATTTCTTGTCCTTGACCAAGGTGGTGTTGTATCCCTACAAGATGGTTTGATAACATATTTCTCCTATGACGAGTCAGTCTGTGACATGAGCTAGTAGGAGATGTGGTGCTTTGGTGGCGTGCTCATTCAAATACCAATGGCATACCTTGGATATCATCTTCTTGTTTGTCGCTGATAGCCTTGGGCATTCCTTCTTAAAAATAATAAAATAAATTTGGGTGATGAATTCATCATACATGAGGGAGTAAGATTTCCTATACATGTTTTCCCATAGCACGCTGAAGTAGACTTAGAAAGGGAGCTCTGCAACATGCCAGCTCAGATTCATATTGATGAAGACGTTTCTGGTGCACATGACATGGAGCAGGTATGAAGCTATGTAAAAGGTTGGTTCTTCCCCTTCCTTCGGTGCCTGGGCCTGTTGCACACAAATGCTCAATTGCTTGGATATTATTTTCCCCGGTTGAAGATGCACCCGACTATCGCAACTGTGTATGCCAAAGGCATCCATGCCTCTGAAAACCTAGAGAAATGTTTCTCTCCATACAATCGGCAGATGAGAGACATCAAATAGATGTATGGCTCACTTGGGTTAACTGTCCCATGAGGCCATCACTCTGCTGGTGTCGTGGCATTCGCAAAATTTCACCACGAATTATGTTTTTAGCTGCTCCTCGAGGTCTCTAAGTTTGTACTATTTCTGAACTTCTACCGGGAGGAACACTCTAACACACCCACCACTGTCATCGTTGATTAAACATTTCTTTGTGTCAATGTGTTCGATGAGGCACTTCAAGACTTATATACAGAGAAAAATGGGGGTTCCGCTTGCCACCATATGTAGATACGACTGTCGGATGTTCGAGAACACCTGATCATCGAGTGCCCTTACATCCGGATCATTGTGTGGGGCATATTATTTGTATTCCTCTCGGCTGATATTGTTAAAGAAATCTCCCCACTATGGGAGTGCCATCTTGGACCCGGTGCTTGCCTTTGTCTCGCCAAAGGCCACAGGCTAGATGAAAACCTTCTTTTTTGTTGTCTTGACGACAAGCTTTGGCCTAGGTACATACTCCAATTGCCTCATGGTTCCTGGAGAAGAAACTTCACCCGTCTCTGGTTCTTTTAGCTTTGGTGCTCTTGGTGAGCATCTGGTGGTTGGATTTCTCGGCGACATTGTTCCTGCAACTTCAGAAGAATTTCAGAGACTATAAAAAAATAGATAAACATATATAAATTATATCCATGTAAAATTTACAGACTCGGATACATACCTCTGAAGCTTGTTAAAACCTTGATATTTTGATAATCACGGAGTTGATATAGCCTCTACGTTGCTCGTATTTCTCCTTCGGATGCTCTAGAATTCTCTTATGCGCAGAATGATTTAGTTCACAACGACTCAAGAGATTTTAAACAAGAAAGATATTATCATGTCGCATCATCCATTCAATTCAGGTTATGAGTGAATTTTCAATAAATCTGCCACCGAATCTGTAGAACTTAAATTCATCATGGGTTGACGGTGGAGGCATGAGTGGTGATGTGGTCTATCGATGATTTTAAATGGTTGTTTTGATTGGAGCATGAGGTAGAAACTAATGCAGGATCAAATATTAATTATCTCCTTAAATACTCAAAATCTGATCGTATCTAATGCTAAAACGTCCCGTTGTGTTGTTCTTTCAGTGGGTGGATCGGGAATTGGGGTTGTTCCGTGAATGTTTTTGTTGATATCCTCCTGCAAAAATCTCTGACACCGATCGATCTTACCATACAATGCTGATGTGACAAATCTGACTCAAAGGTGTGACTCAGACCTATGGAACCAATAATGACTTTGGATAGAAATATATCATACAACCCTCTTACCTGGTAAAGACACATGGCATTGAATACAAGTGACTTAATTCGCTTGTATTAATCGGAGTCAGGTCTTTCCTTAAGTTATTCGTTCTAAACAGACCTTATCTTTCCAATGCCAAAAAAGTGTCCAGGATCGGTGATCGACGATAAACCTATCAAAGTTCTTTCGGATCCGCTCCCTTGAAAAAGTCCCAATGTCGAAAACGCATTAGGGATCCATGATCGGGAATAACTTTTATGATGGTCAAAATGTTTGTTGTGATTCTTCTAGGTTTTCCCTAATTTCGATAAAGCACGTTAGGCATCGATTATCGGTGATATATTTTCTTTCTTTGTTAACGTCTGTCCCCCCCCGGCCATATTTTACCGATGCCAAAGGGGAATTGACTATTGGAAATATCTTTATGTGAAAAAATTAACGCAAACCAAAACTTCCTTCTGTCAATGCCGATGGAGATTGACATTCAATGACTATGGTTTTTTGAGTGGTTCCTTTTTTCTTCTTTGAACTCCTTCTAATGTCGATCCTGAGTGCATTGGGTGAAGTGTTTGGTTGTTGATTCTTTATTCAGGTGTTAAGGTATTTTTAGTCATGGGGTTTCTTAAGTTCAAGGAAACCTGTATAGGTGATGGGAGTCATGAAAATAAGAAAAGACAAAACATTTCTCAAAATGAAAACAAATCAGATAGTGCAAAAGATCAAGTGGTAACCAAAAAGTAAAAAAAATGATAAAGGCTTTTTAGGGTTTTCCAGTGCTAAAAAAATGGCAACTTATTGGGCAAAATAAGAATCTTTGTTCCTAACTCAGTCTCAGCTAATGCAAAATCTGGTTAAGAAGTTAACTGATTTTTTATGAGAGCCTCTTTTAACCTCACATTTGAAATTCCTTGGCCGATGCATCTGGGTATGTCTGTGGGGTTTCAAACTTTATTCTACCTTCATTTCCTATAACCCTGACTCATGCCCTATTTGACAAGATTCGAGTAAAGCATTCACTGGAACCAGGCCTTCCAGTTATCATCGTTCACTTGCTACGGTGTTTCTCCGATGCCGGTGAGTGTCCATAGCCCCCGCGGAGTTACCTCAATGTCACATACCTTTCTCCGCTTCCAACGAGCATCCATAGCCCCGACGGAATTATCTGCATAACCTCTCCTACTATACACTCATTTGAGATAGTTGATTTTATTTCAGCAAAATACCCTGAGCGAGTGGGAGAGGAGCATGTTTGTTATTTTCAAAATGAGATGGTTAAGGTGAATTTTTGATAGCTCTGTCTTGAGGTACATGTAGTCCTTTCCATCTTACCACCTTTCCCTTAAGTTTTTACCAGAACACCAGGAAGAAACTTCATCACTTTTACAAGGTTTTTCATCTGCAGGTTAGATAGAAAAACCTTTAAAACAACTGCGGGTCTCCCAACACTTCTTGTGTTGTATGTAAGCGGTGAGTTAGGAACAAAGTTTGTCATATCGCATGAATCGAGTTCAACCAATGTTTTTCTAAACACAATCTTCAAAAGAGAAGAATTACTATAGCAACAAACAAAAACAAAAAAGGCACTCTGCGATTAGCCTACCTAAAAACAAAACATCATGAAAACACACACACACTTTTTTTTTTAATGAAAATATTGTTTGAGGGCTTGGCCATTCACCGAGAGGGCGTTAGGTTCCCCCCTTAGATTTCCAACTTATGCATTCCTACCCCAATTTTCTTGGCCACCTAAAAAATTTCAAGCCATAAATTCTGAAACTTCAAATGTTTTCCCTTCAGCTCATTTTCTCTGTCCCATTTTAGGACTAAGTCTCCTACTTCAAAATTCATCTCTTTGGCCTTATTATTATCAAACCACCTTTTAACTATCTGTTGATGAGATATGAACTTTGATTTTTCTTTCTCCCTCTCTTCTTATAGCATGAGGAGGGTATCAATTCTTTGTTGTAAAATTGATGAGGGTTGTCCTCTAGAATCCTGAGCAAGTTGAAGAGATTGAAGATATAGCCCGTTTGAGAGAATGGATTCCTGTCCATATACTAGAAAGTATGGGGAATTTCCTATAGCTTCCTTGGGTGTTACTCTATCATCCCATTAAGGCGTTATGGAGTGAACTGTGCCAATTCCTCTTGTTGTCTGCAACTATTTTCTTTAATATCCTCACTAGGTTCTTATTGGTTGATTCTTCCACTTCGTTCCCCTATGGATAATAGTTTGTAGAGTATTTGATTATGATTCCTTTGTCTAGATAAAACTCTGTAAATAGGGTGGAAGAAAAGTAAGCAACATTATCAAAAATAAGTATGGAAGGCATACCGAACCTTGTGATCAACTATTGTTCTATGAATTGGATCACCACCTTTTCTTTTGCATGAGTCAGAGGGATGGCCTCTGCCCATTTCGTGAACTAATCTATGGCAATCAGTATGTATCTATGTTGTTTTGAATAAATTGGTGCAATTTCTCTTATGATATATATCCCCCATTGCTTGAATGGCCTAGAAACGACCACATGTGGGAGTGGGACAATCGCTCTCTTTTCCCTCACCACGCTTATTTGGTAAGTTTTATAGTTTCTAGCGTATGTGTGAGAATTCTTGAACAAAGTAGGCCAATAATAGCCGACTCTCAGTATTATGTGAGCATTGGTGTTTCCTCAGAAATGTCCACCTCCAGGACCATCATGGAGCTCCTTCAGAACCTTCTTTGCATCTTCACGTTCGAGACATCTTAAAATTACCCCATCATAATTAACACGGAAGAGAACTAGATTTATGAGACGATATTGTGCCGATTTGAACCTGATGGCTCTCCTTTCCCTAGGATTTAGGTTTTCTGGGCAAGTCCCATGATGCATGAGATAATTCAGTTTCTCATACCAAGACTTCTTCCCTGGGGAGATGTATGAAGCTTCACCACACCACAATTCCAATTCATTCTCCCATCCGGGGTCTTCATCTACTTGGTCATGAGATTCAACTGCCAGTTTTCATAATCCATGTCCCTTAACCAGTTTAGTAGGTTTTATATCTAGATCAAATTCTTGGACTACTTCCATCCAGTTTAATATTCTTTCCCCCATCTCCTATTGAGTGAATAGGGATCAGACTACAGGGTGAGGCACAATGACTTTGGTATGGTTATTTAGAATGTAAGATATGAAGTGTTTTACTGCCTTGTATACTGCATAATCCTGCTTGTTTATAGTAGGGTAATTTAGTTTGGCCCCTTGAATATTAGTGCTCATAAATGAGACCGGGGCCTCATTTTTTTCATCATCCTTCTGAGTCAATACTGCAGCTAACGATTGGTCGGATGAAAAAGTGTAGAGGAAGAAATATTTACCGAAGTTGGGACTTCACAACATTGGGGCTTGAGATATTGCAGCCTTAATATTGTTGAAAGAAAATTTTCATTCATCATCGCACTTAAATTCAACATCTTTGCGGATCATTTTTTGTAAGGGTTTGATAGTTTCAGCGAAATAACGGGTGAATTTCCTCACAAAATTTATTTTCCCAAACAAATATTGCATAGACGTTTTGTTGTGGGGTAATGGAAGATGAGATATAGCCCTAATCCATTCTGGGTCTATGCAAATTCCTGCTTGAGATATAATATGACTTATCAATTTACCTTCCTCGACACCAAAAATAGTTTTCATAGGGTTTAAGGATATACCGTATTTCCTACACCTTTCAAAAATATGGGTTAAGTGTTGGATGTGATCTTCTCTGTTCTTTGAATACATAGTCACGTTGTCCAAATAAACTACTACACAATTGTTGATTAGTCCCCGAAATGCTACGTCCATGGCCCTCTGGAAGGTTTCCCTTGCATTGATTAACCCAAAGGGCATACATTTATAAGTGAAGGATCCCTACTTGGTTCATAAGGTAGTATTCAAATGATCTTCCTCTGAAACTAGAACTTGGTTGTAACCTGAAAAACCATCCAATAGGGAGAAAATATTTGAGCCAGACATGGTCTGCAAGAGTTTCTCCATTGGTGGGACTTGGTAGTTGTCCTTTTTCGAAGCTTTGTTTAGGTTTCTGAAATCTACACATAGGCAGATCTCCCCAAAACGTTTCCTCATAGGAACCAAATTTTATGCCCATGCAGAGTGTCTAACCTAGACGATAATCTTAGCATCTAGTAATTTATTTAACTCTTGACACATGAGAGGCTCCAAGGATGGGTGGTACTTCCAAAGCTTCCATTGGAAGGTTTTTACTCTGGGCTTTAAAGGGATTGTATGTTGAATGATACGAGTGTCATAAGTTTTCAGATCTCGGTAAGACCATGCAAAGACATCTTGATATTGCCTGAAAAGTTTGAGATAGTCCTTCCTTTCATCTTTAGAGACTTTCTTGCTAGGATTTATATTCTTGGGGTTTTCCTGGGTTCCTAGATTTATAGTTTCGTGCATGGGACAGGAACTCCTCGTCTTTATGTTCACTGACACTTTGAATATTTCCCTTAATTCAAAAAGGTTTTTTAAATTGGATACCCCTTTCGGTATCATGTGAGACCTTGGTTTGTTGGTCGGTTGATCTATATGAGTATCGGTTTCTGCTAATTTCTACTGAAATAATTCATTGTCAATAGCCAAGCGTGTTAAGAACCAAATATCAATATAGCATAGAAAAACCTCAGAATAAGTACTCAACGCCTTGAAAAAGAGATAATTTCAGATAATA
>JASDQU010504876.1:55456-69480 GCA_032191745.1 Picea mariana | reverse complement strand
TCCATTAAATAAATTGAAATAATTTTTTTTTTTTTTAATTTATTAATTTTTATAAATTATAAAATAAATTTAATTTTATATTAATTTTTAATATAAATTAATTTTATTATAATAATTATTTAACTATTAATCACAATCATAATATTATTTTTAATTTTTATTATTTTAAATATTACAATAATAAGATATATATTTTGTAACGTTCGATCTCCGCATCCCATCCCATCCCTCGTCATCTTTCTCCAACTCATCGTGTGGCAAGATGTTTCCGAGTAGGCGATATTGTTTATTGCTATATATATTAATATAAATTAAATTTATTATTTTGGATGCAAACCAAATTACTTTATAAATAACTATATATCTCATTTGGATTGGATTGATACGATGATAAAATAATTTAATTTTAAGAGTATAATTTGTATTTTGGTTTTTTAATTGAAACTTGGTGATATAAATCTAAGTAAAATCTCATTTTTTATTGTTTAAATTCTATTTTTCAATTTATCATAAATAATTTTAACTTGCTAAAAACTTCTAAAATACTAAGATTATACCAACTTAATCAGAGATTTAACAAATTTTCAACAAATTTAGAATAAACTTAATTGGATAATATAACCTAAAAATAAACACTGCATTTTAAAGTAGCCATTTAAAATTATCCCGTCACAGGAATTATGAAGTTGCATGATAATAATCATCCAACCCTAGTTCAGAGGTGTTTGAACATGTGGGAGTGATGACCGACTCCCACCTACACGTCAGATAAAATAAATAAACACCCAATGCACCGTACACGTCAAAACGAATAAACCGCACACGCCGTCCACGTAACATACTTCGGTGCGTACAGCTACAGAGATTTTGAAAAGGAAGAAGAATGGTTTTGACGAACAGGGGAGGGTGGTTTTTTGAGAGGAAGAAGTTTCAAGTTCAATCCTCGGTGGCCACGGCTCCGATGGAGGGAGGAAATAAGACTGTTCTAGAATGGTTGATTTAAAGAGGAATCACACGTTAATTTAATCTTCATTGCTATTTTTATCATCATAGAGTAGAAATTTATAATAGTTTTTATATTTTTATCTCCTGAATTTAAATCTATAAAAAACTGATATCACAAATACTATCAACTACAACACAAGCAAGCAAGAAAATAATGAGAAGGAGCTGCAAAGTACCTTAAAAATCTTGCTCCATAGTAGTGGTGCTCACTCCGCCCTTTGCAATAGTGCTTAATATGCCCTTTGCACTCAGCCTTTATCCTCTGCCCTTTGCAGTAGTGCTCACTCTGCGCTTTCTGTTGGCCGATTTACTTTCACTATCGAACCTACTCAAAAATATCTCTGCTTTAAGAATTTTCCCTCACTGCTGCATTTTCCCCTGTGTTCTTCTTAAGGAACTTTTCCCTCTCTGATATGCTTTCTCTCGATCTCGGAAATTAATTTCACACCAACATCATACATAAACATAATAATAGCACATAACAAAAACAAACAAAATCAATCATAAGCTTGACATGGAACAAGTCTTATTTATGCTGACTTCTTGTCTCAGCGTACCCGGAAGTCTCTTTTGATTGATGTCAAAGAAAAGCTAGAAGTGTACAGAGTAGGTGTTCATATATGAAGTGTACAGAGTAGGTGTTCATATGAAGTGTATATAAACTCTTCTATATGAAGTGTACAGAGTAGGTGTTCATATGCATATAATCTCAACTTTTCACTGATGATGATCACAAACAATGAAAATGGGGAATTCAATGTCCTAGAAGTTATAGGTTTATATGACACTGTGTTGTACATTTTCTTTTGTAAGTAAAGTAAGATTTAAAAATATCATTGTTTACTAACTTTTATATGTTATTATTGATTTATTAATATTATATTTGTTATTTTTAAATTTAAGAAATATAAAAGAATTAAACTATTTTTCTTTATATTTTTAATTAATAAATATATTTTGTAAATTTTATTATTAATAGTTTTTTTTTTAATTTTTATGTTATATAAAAAAAGAAATAAACAATTTTTCTACAATTTTAAACATATTTTATAAATACACATGAAACCATTTAATCTTCATTCATTTGATAGTTATTATTATTAATAAATATAGATTCATTTTAATTTCATATATAATGTTATAAATGAGAATTATTATATTAAATATATTTATTTATTAAATTATTATATTAAATAAGTTGTAGTTATAAAAAATATTATAATTCATATTGATAAGAATTGTTTATAATTTAGTAAGAGAAAGATAAATCATAATGTTAGCAACTTTTGCACAAAATGTCATTTAATAATAAAATAGTTTTATTAAAAATGATAATTGATTAAATTTTCAAAACAAATGCAATTTAATAATTAAATAGCTAATAATTTATTAAAAATAATAAATAATAAAATTTCATGAAAAATGAGAAAAAAATGTTTCAATTTATTCATTGATTTTATTGTGAGTACATTCACTACATATAAACTCAACATAAATAAATAAATTTAAATTTAAAAAATAAACATAAATGAATCTCAAAATTAAAACTAAATTTCTTCTTTAAATTATATTTACAAATTTGTAAGTAGAAAATAAATAGATATGGAACCATTTTTTATTTGGATATCATTTCTTTCCTTTTATATATGTCTCACAAGCCAAGCCTTAATCCCAAATTTACTAAGATATATTTTAAATTTTATTTAATAATAGAATACCTAATGTGGATATGTGCAACAAAACACTGGAGCAAATTCAATCAAAATCATGACATGAAATGTTTTATTTATTCTAACTTTTAGTTGTGCCCATAAAACTCTTTTGAATCCAAGTTTCATTTAATAATGATTTGATTTCAAAGAAGAATGGAAATAAATTATGGATATCACATGGGAAGCATTCCTATGTGGATAATCTTTATTTCTCAATAGCATAGTAGCTTTTACAACTGAAGCTAAAGCACAAGACTATAATCTTGTAAATTTCACTTTACAATTTGAGTTTGAATATTTACAGTTTTTCACCATCCAGTATCTCTTTTTATTTGTAATTATGGAATAATTTCATACAATATATTTAGATTTTTCATAAGATTCAACTACTCCTAAAATTTATGATTATTATTACACTTACTTCATAATTTTATCATTAGTCTTAATTAAATAAATTCATTTTAACTTTGTATATATTAAATAATTATATAAAAAGTGAATAAGTGGATTTATTTTTATTATCTGAAATTTATTATTGAATTAATTTTATTATAATTATTATAAAATATTATAATTTTTTTAATTTTTTATTTTTGATATTAATAATATATCTTTTTGTTATTATTTTATTTAAGTTATTTATGTAATTATATAAGGTGTGAGCTAATAAATGGATAAAGAACATACATGTTATAAGTGAGAATTGTAAGTGTTATGAGTGGGAATTGAAATTGAGTGAGTAAGATAAATCTTATTTTCCTAACTATTTTGACATATTGAATTTGTCTACTTATTAACTTATTCCATTAAATAATTTGTAGCAATCAAAATTTTGTGTGGTTTGTTAAGTTTTATACATTATAAAATGGATTTTTTTATGCTAAGTTCACTATTAACTTCTAATATAAATTAATTATATTATAATAATTATTTAAATATTATTTAACATCATAATGTTAGTTTTATTTTTTACTTTTTTATAATAAAATATCTATTTGTTGTTATTTTATTCATGTTATATAAAAGAATTAAACAATTTCTCTTTATATTTTAAAGCTATGTTGCACAAGTTTTAGGAAAGTTGTGAGGGACATTAATATATATTAAAAAAATATTTTAGATTACAATGTATGGAGATAATGATGCATTTTAAATCTTATTTCAATAAAATTGAAAGTCAATCCAATCTAGGACAAAATTGCTCCTAGTGCAACAAGTACAATATGAAAATTACTAGTTTAATTTGTACTAATAATTATAAGAATATATTTAACATAGTATTGAAACATTAATATCCATAAAGATTTGATTAAAAAATGAGAAACAAAATTGAAAATACATATATACAAATTTTAACATCTTTTTAAAATTAAACTCTACATATATAAACCTTAAACATCTTTGTAAATTTGAAGCATTATGTTATTTTTTATTTTATTTTATTTATTTATTTATTTCTGATTGGAAAAAGCTAAATAGTACTACTCTTGTAATATGAAAATACAATAAAATTCAATGATACGGTTGGTTGATAGCAACAACAAACTGGAGCAAATTCTTGCCATGGATAGGGTATTGATTTATTAGACTTTCATGTTTAAAATTTTTTCATATCCACAACTTTAAATGAGTAGTATTAAGTTTTTTTAATTAAATAATATTTAAAATAATATTTATTGTAATTTAATCTTTGTTTTATAGTGATATTTTAAATAAATATATTGAAAATATTTGTAATAAATTATGTATTTGTATTAATGAAATAAAAAAAAAAATCATTTGAATTTAAAGCTCTCTATTTCATTTGAATTTAAAGCTCTCTATCTCAAGCTTACATTTCTTTGATGTTGAATCTCCCAAAAATCTCCCAAATTGGAGATGTTTCCTACCACATCCCAAGCCCATGAACTTCAGGAACTAGTTATGAACCCATTTAATGTTCATTTTATCCGTAGTCTAAACATTCTAAGAAATGAAGGTTGTGATTTTTTACGGGGACATTTGTTCAAAATTAAGCAAGAAATTGTTAGATTTGAGTGATTATAATCCGAGTGCCCTGGAGATTTTTCAGCATGCTGAATACATTTCTTCATTCAAAACTGAATTTTAAACAACAAAAAATAATGATTTAGTGCAAATTTATGTAGTAGATTTCAGGAGAAAAAAACCATTTCTTAGAATAATTCACTTTATATTGATAATTATTATTAATAATATTATTAATATAGATTCATTTTAATTTCATATATAATGTTATAAGTGGGAATTACTATATCTAGTGTATCTATTTATTAACTTATTACATTAAATAAGTTGTAATTATAAAAAAATATTGTAATAAAAAATCTAATATAAAATAATTTTTTAGTTGTTCTTATTGATAATGGTATTTAAGTGTTTATAATTTAGTGAGTAAGGAAAAGATAGATCATAATACAAGTCAATTTTGAGGCAAGTGCAATTTAAAGATTAAATAACTAATAATTTATTAAAAATTATAATTGATAAAAAAATTCAGAAAACTAAAAAAACCTGCAACTTAATGATTAAATGGATAATAATATTATTAAAAATGATAATTAATAAACTTTTTTTTAAATGAGAAAGAAGATGTTCCAATTTATTCATTGATTTATTATGAGTACATCCACTACATAAAAAGTTTCACACACAAAGCTATTCCAAGACTCTACAAAACTATTCCAAGACTCTACAAGATAAATATATTCCACTGTTATTTCACACACATACATTCTATTTACAAATCTCTAAATCCAAATTAATTTAGAACTTCATGTATTACTATCCATTATTACGACATAAAAAAAACATAAAAATTACATTTACCTTAAAAAAAACATTCAATATTAAATCTCTTTTACAGTTTAAAATTTACATTTCTTTTAAACTACAAATTAAATTAAATTAATTTCTTTTAGGTAAATAGGTTTTAGTTGAAATATCAATGAACTTAAAGTGAAATAAGCCTGCCTTATTTATTTAGACTGTTTGTTTGTCCAAAATCTTTTTAAAATATATATTTCAATTTGATCGATTTTAGAGAGAAATCACAGGCTAATCCTCATAGTTATTTCTTCACTTAGCAAGTGAAATTTAGAATAGCATCATAAATGCTATCAACTACAACAAAGGCAATTAAAAAAAGCGAACGCGCGCCGTCCAGGTCACACAGGAATCAATTTTATCCAATCTATTATCCCCAAGCACAGGAATGAAATTCACTTTATGTTCACGGCCTATTCATCACCAGTGGGAGAGGCCTGTTGCAAGCGTGTGAAGCAAAATCTGTTGCGAGCGTGTGATGAAATGAATAAACCGAACGCGCGCCGTCCACATCAGATAAAATGAATAAACCGAACGCGCCGTCCACATCAGATAAAATGAATAAACCGAACGCGCCGTCCACGTAGCATACTGCATATGTGGACGAACTTAGGTGCGTAAAGCGACAGAGGTTTTGAAAAGGAAGAAGAATGGTTTTGACGAACAGGGGAGGGTGGTTTTTGAGAGAGTAAGAAGTTTCAAGTTCAATCTTCGGTTCCCAATGGAAGGAGGAAATAAGACTGTTCTTGATTTGCATTAAAAAAATGTGTAGAGAATGGTGGAGGAAGTCTAAGACCATGGTTGATTTAAAGAGGAATCACATGCCAAACCTAATCCTCATCGCTACTTTTATCATCATTGAGTTAGAAATTTATAATCTTCATGACTATTTTATCATCACTAAGTTAGAAATTTATAATAGCTTTAATATTTTTAACCCTAGAATTAAAATCTAGAAAACAAACTGATATCATAAACAACTACAACACAAGCAAGAAGATAGCTAGAAATTTATAATAGTTTTAATATTTTTAACCCCAAAATTAAAATTTAGAAAACAAACTGATATCATAAACAACTACAACACAAGCAAGAAAATATTGAGAAGGAGATGCAGAGTACCTTTACAGTAGTGCTCACTCTGCCCTTTGCAGTGGTGCTCACTCTGCCCTCTATTCTCTCTATAAATAAATAAACAAATCACTATTAATCCATAAAAAAACCAGAAATCAATTAATGAATTACTTACATATTTCAATTGGACTAATAAACCAGAAATCAATTAATGAATTATTTACATATTTCAATTGTTGTTAATTTAAAGAAATCAAATCAGATTAACACCACAAATGATTAAATAGATAATAATTTATTAAAAATGATAATTGATCAACTTTTTTTGAAAATAAGAAAGAAGATGTTTCATTTTATTCATTGATCTTATTGTGAGTATATCCACTTCATAACAATTCAACATAAATAAATTTGAATTAAAAAAAAATAAAATAAACCATAAATGAATCTCAAAATTGAGAGTGAAATCTTTTTTTAAATTGTATTTACAAATTTGTAAATAGGAATTAAATCTATGAAATCATTTATGGAACCATTTCTCATTTGGATATCATTTCTTTCTTTTTTATATATGTCTCACAAGCCAAACCTTAATCCCTAATTTACTAGGATATATATTGGGCAAGTTTTGAAACATCCAAAGTTTCTAGTGGATACTCCACCTTTCATCAGGGACAAATAAAGTTTTGAATGTTAAGATTAAAAATTAAAAGAATAGTCAAATTAGCCATTAGTATTAATAAGTTGATAAAATAGTCAAATTTGAAGGAGTAAAAATAAATATTAGGTAGATAATAAAACAAGAAGAACTAGAATAATGTAGATTAATGAAATGAAGAATTAGATGAACTGGTATAAAGTAGTACAATAATATAAGGATTATAATAGATTAAGAATTAGGGATTATAATAGATTAATAAATAAAGAAATAGTATAATGTTGAAAAGAAAAGAGTACAATGTTGATAAAATGATGAAAATGATTAGTAATAGTTGGAAGAAAGTAGAAGATGTTGATAATATGAAAATGTCAATAAGAAAATTAATGATAAGAGGAGAATAAGAATGAGACAAAAAGTCCATTAAAGACTAAAAAAATAAGAGCAAGAATGTCCCCTGGAAAAGTTGGAAGTTTCAAAACTTGCCTAAAATCATGACATCAAATGTCTTATTTATTCTAACTTTTTGTTTGTTAAAAGTGCACGTAGAACTCTTTTGAATGGGAGTTTCATTTAATAATGATTTGATTTAATAATCTCTATTTCTAGTAGCAAAGTAGCTTTTACTTTACATTTTGGGCTTGAATTATTACGTCTTCTCACTATCTAGTATCTCTTGAATATTTACAGTTTTCACCATCTTATCTCTCTTTTTTATTTGTGATTATGGAATAGGTCCATAAAACATATTTACAATATATTTAGATTTTCCCATAAGATTCTAATACTCTTAAAACTTTTTATTATTATTGCACTTATCTTAATTTTATCATTTTTCTTAATTATGGTAGGACTAACTTTTTTATAGACTTCATTTTTATCCTAGGGAATTCAAGCTTTGTTTTGGGCCTCTAAGAGGAGAAATTAGTCATCACATACCTTGTTAGTTCTGTATTAGGGAGATATATGTGTTATCCTTTCCATTAGAGAGCTATTTCAAAATCCTACAAGATAGATATATTTCAATATTGTTTCACACACATACACCCCATTTACAAATCTCTAAATCCAAGTCAATTTAAGACTTAAGACTTAGTGTATTGCTACTCATTATTTACCCCAATAAAAAAGAGATATTCAATATTAAATCTTTTATACAGTTTAAAATTAGCATTTCTCTCACATTAATATTATTCAAATCTCTTTTACAATTTACAATTTAAATTTCTATCAAATTAAAAAAAAATTGCATTATATTACTTATTTTTAATTTTTTTTGATCAAGATCTAAGATTTTATAAACCCAGCTCTAATTTAAGTGAATAGATTTTATTTGAGGATATCAATGACAGTTATTTATTAGAACTATTTGTTTGTCCCAAAACTCTTTAAAATCTATGTTTTAATTTGATTGATTTTAAAGATAAATCACACTCTAATCCTCATAGCTATTTCTTCACTTAGCTATGAAATTTAGAATAGCATCATAAATGATATCGACTACAATACAAACAAGCAATAAAATATTGAGGAGGAACTGTCTAGTACCTTAAAGATATTGAGATGGAGCTGCATATTATTGCTCCATGACAGTATGCTCACTCCCCACTTTGCAGTAGTGCTCGCTCTGCCCTTTTCCCTCAGCTCTCTATCCTCTCTATATGCTAGCAGAGAAGCTAGAAGCAGAAAGAAATAAACTAACAAAGTACTATTAGCCCATGAAAATCTAAAAATAAATTAATGTATGTATAGTTCATAAAAATCTAAAAATAAATTAATGAATTATAGATGTTAATTTAAAGAAATCTAATCAAAATAATACCACAAATAAGGAAAAGAAGGAAAGTATTGGGAAGGATCTACAATGTACTTTGTAAAATATTGTTCTGCAGTTAGTTCAATCCAATTTTTATATAGTTAAAAAAAAAGTTGGAAACAGGAAATAAATAAACAAACCAAACGTTATTAATGCTACAAATAATTAAGATTATTAAAAAATAAATAAACAAACCAAATACTATTAATGTTAAAAATAATGAAAATTACTATAATGAAAAGCAAAGAATTTGATTTGATATAAAAAAATCAAATCTCTCTCACCTCATCCATCTATACAGAAGAGGAATGAAGGTTGTGTTGACCGGTTTGCTTCACTTATATAACGGTCCAAAAATACCTCTGCTCTCCTTCAAGAATTTTCCCTCTCTGCTATGTTTTCTCTCTCGAACTCAGACGTTAATTTCACACAAACACCACACATAAACACAATAGAAAACAAACGAGAATACCCACACACCCCCACAGAATAGAATCAATCATAATATTGACATAATCTCAGTGTGATTTATCCTAACATATTGTTTGAGAGTGGAAGTCTCTGTTGAGTCCGAGTATTATTATGATTGATCTAAAAGAAAACGGAATAAACTTTTCTATATGAAGTGTACAAAGGAGGGTTCATAGGCGGATAATCTCAACTTTTCGCAGAAAGTTCACTATTCAATGATAATAAGAGAATCAATGGAAATCATAAGTTTATAATTCAATGTCCTAGGAAGTCATAGGTTTATACGATAGTGTTGTACATTTTTATAGCAAAGCTTAAAAAAATAATAGTGTTTACTAGTTTTTATTTGTTATTATAGGTTTATTAATATTATATATATATATATATATATATTATATAAAAGAAATGTTTTTTTAATATTTTTAAAATTTTTATTATTAATAATATTAAAATTAATTAGATATAAATAGCAATATTTATATTTAAAATAATATAATTAAATATAAATAATAATATTTATATTTAAAATAATAATATTAAAATTAATAATTTGGAATTGTGTTGGTTAGAACTAATAAAATGATTAGATATAAATAGCAATATTTATAGGATATTTGTTTCTTGTTTTTTTTTTCAAATTACATATATAATTGTATGAAGAATTAATTAATAAAAAGACAAAAAACACACATGTTATGAGTGAGAATTGAAACTTCTTTTTCTCACCATTGAAGTCAAATCTATATTGAATTTTTCACTTATTAATTTATAATTTCATTAAATAATAATAATCTAATTTTAAGATCACATTAAACCAAATATCAAATTAGTATATCAAACCCATTGTTTAAGAGATAAGGGACCCACAAATTTATGGTAATCAAACTTTTGTATGTTAATTTTTATACATTATAAAATGGATTTAATTTTATTATTTTAATTTCATTATTAATTTTTAATATAAATTAATTTTATTATAATAATTATTTAAATATTTTTTTTGTTTGGGGATCGCACCCGGTGATGTTAAACATCACGGAGTGACTTAACAACACACTCTGTCACCGACTGTACTACACCTCAGGGACAATAATTATTTAAATATTATGTACAATCATAATATTATTTTTATATTTTATTTTTAAAATATTAATAAGATATCTATTTTTTTTATTTTTTTCATTTATATTAGATACAATTTCTCTATATTTCTATCTTATAAATACACATGAAACCATTTAATCTTTACTCTATATTAATAATTATTAATAATATTAATATATATACATTTTAATTTCATGTATAATGTTAGATGTAGGAATTGAGAATGACATGTTGAATGTATTAAGTTATTATATTAAATAAGTTATAGTCATCCTAATAATGTGATAAAAAAATTAATATAAATTATAATTATTGATAATATATATATTTATTTTATTTATATATAAGTTTGGTATTTCCTTTTTAAAGGAAACCTAATTGATATTTTATTTTTATTAAATAAATTATAATTATCAATAATAATATTGTAAAAAATATTTAATATAAAGTATAAAAATTATTAATTATTATGACTACTAATAATGATATTGCTATACATTCATTTTTTTTACTTACTTACTTATTTGTAAATAAGTAATAATATGATATCTAATATTTAATTTCTTTATTTAATAATTTTTATATTAAATTTTTAAAATAATTTTTTATTTTTACAAACTTATACGGTGATAATATCTTACGATAAGTTAAATGTAATTATAATATCTTAATTAAATATTAATAAACATTAAAAAATTATTACACTTACGCATAATTGCTTGATGTCAATGGTCCTCATTCGGCCCTTTGCACTAAATAATTGGGGATTGCTATATCTAGTGTATCTATTTATTAACTTATTACATTAAATAATTAAATAAGTTATAATTATAAAAAATATTGTAATAAAAAATCTAATATAAAATAAATTATTAGTTGTTTTTATTGATAATGGTACTTAAGTGCTTATAATTTAGTAAGTAAAGAAAATATAGATCATAATACAAGTCAATTTTTGGGCAAGTGCAATTTAAAGATTAAATGACTAATAATTAGTTGTTTTTATTGATAATGGTACTTAAGTGCTTATAATTTAGTAAGCAAGAAAAAGATAGATCATAATACAAGTCAATTTTTGGGCAAGTGCAATTTAAAGATTAAATGACTAATAATTTATTAAAAATTATAATTGATAAATTTTTTAGAAAATGAGAAACACCTGAAACTTAATGATTAAATAGATAATAATATTCTAAAAAATGATAATTAATAAACTTTTTTTAAAATGAGAAAGAAGATGTTCCAATTTATTCATTGATCTTATTGTGAGTACATCCACTACATAAAAATTTACCATAAATAAATTTAAATTAAAATAAATAAATAAAATATAAATGAATCTCAAAATTGAGAGTGAAATCCATTTTTAAATTATATTTATAAATTTGTAAATAGGAATTAAATCTATGGAACCATTTATCTAACCATTTCTCAATTGGATATCATTTCTTTCTTTTTATATATGTCTCACAAGCCAAGCCTTAATACCTAATTTACAAGGATATATATTGCCCAAGTTTTGAAACTTCCAACATTTCTAGTGAAACACTTCACCCATCATCAAGGACAAATAAAGCTTGAATGTTAGAAAAGAATGCCAGATTATAAATAGGAGGAAAGGCTGATGAAAGGGAAAGGGGAGATTAAAGTGGAAATTAATAAAATAAATTACTAGCTGTTAAAACTAAAAATTAAAAGAATTGTCAAATTAGTCTTTAGTATTAATAAGTTGGTAAAATAGTCAAATTCTAAGGAGTAAAAATAAATATTAGGTAGATAATAAAAAAAGGACAATATAAAGAACTATAATAATGTAGATTAATGAAATGAAGAATTAGATGAAGTGGTATAAACTAGTATAATAATATAAGGATTATAATAGATTAAGAATTAGGGATTATAATAGATTAATAAATAAAGAATTAGTCAAGTAAAAAATAGTATAATGTTGATAAAATGATGAAAATGATTAGAAATAGTTGGAAGAAAGAAACTAATAATAAGAGGAGAATAAGAATAGGGAAAAATGACTCTAAGTGGAGTGTTAGTGGAAATGTTGGAAGTTTCAAAACTTACAACCTACATACTATCATATATATTATTTTATTTAGAAATAGGATACCTAATGTGAATATGTGAAACAAAACACTAATAGTGTCAATAATGCTCAACAGATGAGGCATTCCTATGTCAATAATGTTTATTTCTAGTAGCAAAGTAGTTTTTGAATAATTACACTTTCTCACTATCTAGTATCTCTTGAATATTTACAGTTTTCACCATCTAGTATCTCTCTTTTTTATTTGTGATTATGAAATAGGTCCATACAACATATTTACAATATATTTAGATTTTTCCATAAGATTATGATACTCTTAAAAAAAATTATTATTATTGCACTTACCTTTAGATTAAGAATAATTTTAAGTTTGAATATTTACAGTTTTTCACCATCTAGTATCTCTTTTTTATTTGCGATTATGAAATAAGTTCATACAACATATTTACAATATATTTAGATTTTGGGCGTGTAAGATGAGAAATTAGTTATAACATACCTTCTTAGGGGTGAATATATTAGTTATGTAATAGGGAGATAAGTTGAAAGTATCTAATTTTATTTATTCATACATTTGCATTTTGAACAAATTATAAAGAATCACTTTTTTTATTTACATTTTTACATCTTGAACAAATTATATATATATATTCTTTTCATTAAAAAAGATGTTTTAGTAATCCTAAAAGCTATTTCAAGACTCTACAAAGCTATTCCAAGACTTTACAAGATAAATATATTCCACTGTTATTTGACACGCATACACTCTATTTACAAATCCCTAAATCTAAATTAATTTAGAACTTCATGTATTACTATCCATTATTACAATAGAAAAAGACATAAAAATTACATTTACCTTCTAAAAAAACATTCAATATTAAATCTTTTTTACAATTTACAATTTACATTTCTTTTAAACTACAAATTAAATTAAATTAATTTCTTTTAAGTGAATAGATTTTAATTGAAATATCAATGAACGTAAAGTGAAATAAGCCTGCCTTATTTATTTGGATTGTACGAAAGATCTGGATGTTTAAACGTATACAAAGATCCCGATCCAATGCTTCTTCCACTACCAAATGGTTATGCTTTTTCCCGCATTCAGAGAGCCGAATCACTATATTAATACTATGAGACCACCCACAACCAGACCGACCAGGTTCGGGGTAGGATAATAGTAATAGCCCTAATCCCCTCTCTTTTGCTTGCTCAAGCCCTAATTCGAAATAAGCCTTATTTATTTGGATTGTTTGTTTGTCCAAAATCTTTTTAGAA
>JASDQU010504876.1:18679-42893 GCA_032191745.1 Picea mariana | reverse complement strand
TATCCTTTATTATAATAGAAAAAGACATAAAATTACATTTACCTTCGAAAAAAACATTCAATATTAAATCTATTTTACAGTTTAAAATTTACATTTCTTTTAAACTACAAATTAAATTAAATTAATTTCTTTTAGGTGAATAGGTTTTAGTTGAAATATCAATGATAAAGTGAAATAAACCTTATTTATTTATTTGGACTGTTTGTTTGTCCAAAATCTTTTTAAAATATTTCAATTTGATCGATTTTAAAGAGAAATCACAGGCTAATCCTCATAGTTATTTCTTCACTTAGCAAGTAAAATTTAGAATAGCATCATAAATGCTATCAACTACAACAAAAGCAATAAAAAAAAGCGAACGCGCGCCGTCCAGGTCACACAGGAATCAATTTTATCCAATCTATTATCCCCAAGCACAGGAGTGAAATTCACTTTATGTTCATGGCCTATTTATCACCAGTGGGAGAGGCCTGTTGCAAGCGTGTGAAGCAAAATCTGTTGCGAGCGTGTGAAGCGTGTGATAAAATGAATAAACCGAACGCGCGTCGTCCATGTCAGATAAAATGAATAAACCGAACGCGCCGTCCACGTAGCATACTGCATATGTGGACAGAGGTTTTGAAAAGGAAGAAGAATGGTTTTGACGAACAGGGGAGGGTGGTTTTTGAGAAAGTAAGAAGTTTCAAGTTCAATTTTCGGTTCCCAATGGAAGGAGGAAATAAGACTGTTCTTGATCTGCACTAAAAATGTGTAGAGAATGGTTGAGGAAGTCTAAGACCATGATCATGGCTGATTTAAAGAGGAATCACACGCCAAACCTAATCCTCATCGCTACTTCTATCATCACTGAGCTAAAAATTTATAATCCTCGTGGCTATTTTATCATCACTGGGGTAGAAATTTATAATAGCTTTAATATTTTTAATTCCAGAATTTAAATCTAGAAAACAAACTAATATCATAAGCAACTACAACACAAGCAAGAAGATATTGAGAAGAAGATATTGAGAAAGAGATGCAAAGTACCTTTAAAGTAGTGCTCACTCCGCCCTTTGCAGTGGTGCTCACTCTGCCCTCTATCCTCTCTATAAATAAATAAACAAATCACTATTAATACATAAAAAAAAAAGAAATCAATTAATGAATTATTTACATATTTCATCACTATTAATATATAAAAAAACAGAAATCAATTAATGAATTATTTACATATTTCAATTGGATTAATAAACCAGAAATCAATTAATGAATTATTTACATATTCCAATTGCTGTTAATTTAAAGAAATCAAATTAGATTAACATTACAAATGATTAAATGGATAATAATTTATTAAAAATGATAATTGATCAACTTTTTTTTGAAAATGAGAAAGAAGATGTTTTATTTTATTCATTGATCTTATTGTGAGTATATCCACTTCATAACAATTCAACATAAATAAATTTGAATTAAAAAAATTAAAATAAAATATAAATGAATCTCAACTTTGAGAGTGAAATCCCTTTTTAAATTGTATTTACAAATTTGTAAATAGGAATTAAATCTATGAAATCATTTATGGAACCATTTCTCATTTGGATATCATTTTTTAATTTTTTATATGTCTCACAAGCCAAGTCTTAATCCCTAATTTATTAGGATATATATTGGGCAAGTTTTGAAACATCCAAAGTTTCTAGTGGATGCTCCACCCTTCATCAGGGACAAATAAAGTTTTGAATGTTAAGATTAAAAATTAAAAGAATAGTCAAATTAGCCATTAGTATTAATAAGTTGGTAAGATAGTCAAATTTGAATGAGTAAAAATAAATATTAGGTAGATAATAAAACAAAGACAATATGAAGAACTAGAATAATGTAGATTAATGAAATGAAGAATTAAATGAACTGGTATAAAGTAGTACAATAATATAAGGATTATAATAGATTAAGAATTAGGGATTATAATATATTAATAAATAAAGAAATAGTCAAAGTGGAAAAGAAAAGAGCACAATGTTGATAAAATGATGAAAATGATTAGTAATAGTTGGAAGAAAGTAGAAGATGTTGATAATATGAAGATGTTGATAATACGAAAATGTCAATAAGAAAATTAATGATAAGAGGAGAATAAGAATGAGACAAAAAGTCAATTAAAGACTAAAAAGATAAGAGCAAGAGTGTTCCTTGGAAAAGTTGGAAGTTTCAAAACTTGCCTCAAAATCATGACATCAAATGTCTTATTTATTCTAACTTTTTGTTTGTTAAAAGTGCTAGTAAAACTCTTTTGAATGCGAGTTTCATTTAATAATGATTTGATTTAATAATCTCTATTTCTAGTAGCAAAGTAGCTTTTACTTTACATTTTGGGCTTGAATTATTACATCTTCTCACTATCTAGTATCTCTTGAATATTTACAGTTTTCACCATCTTATCTCTTTCTCTTTTATTTGTGATTATGGAATAGGTCCATAAAACATATTTACAATATATTTAGATTTTTCTATAAAATTCTAATACTCTTAAAAACTTTTTATTATTATTGCACTTATCTTAATTTTATCATTTTTCTTAATTATAGACTTCATTTTTATCTTATAGACTAACTTTCTTATAGACTTCATTTTTATCTTAAGGAATTCAAGCTTTGTTTTGGGTCTCTAAGAGGAGAAATTAGTCATCGCATACCTTGTTAGTTTTGTATTAAGGAGATATATGTGTTATCCTTTCCATTAGAGAAAAGTTTTTATAGTCCTAAGAGCTATTCCAAAATCCCACAAGATAGATATATTTCAATATTGTTTCACACACATACACCCCATTTGCAAATCTCTAAATCCAAGTCAATTTAAGACTTAGTGTATTGCTACTCATTATTTACCCCAATAAAAAAGAGACATTCAATATTAAACCTCTTATACAGTTTAAAATTAGCATTTCTCTCACATTAATATTATTTAAATTTCTTTCACAGTTTAAAATTTAAATTTCTATCAAATTAAAATTTCATTGCATTATATTACTTTTATTTTTATTTTTTTGTCAACATCTAAGATTTTATAAACCCAGCTCTAATTTAAGTGAATAGATTTTATTTGAGGAAATTAATGACATTTATTTATTCAAACTGTTTGTTTGTCCCAAAACTCTTTAAAATCTATGTTTTAATTTGATTGATTTTAAAGATAAATCACACTCTAATCCTCATAGCTATTTCTTCACTTAGCTATGAAATTTAGAATAGCATCATAAATGATATTGACTACAATACAAACAAGCAATAATGAGGAGGAACTGTCTAGTACCTTAAAGATATTGAGATGGAGCTGCATAATATTTCTCCATGGCAGTATGCTCACTCCCCACTTTGCAGTAGTGCTCGCTCTGCCCTTTGCCCTCAGCTCTCTATCCTCTGTATATGCTAGCAGAGAAGCTAGAAGCAGAAAGAAATAAACTAACAAAGTACTATTAGCCCATGAAAATCTAAAAATAAATTAATGTATATATAGTTCATAAAAATCTAAAAATAAATTAATGAATTATAAATGTTAATTTAAAGAAATCTAATCAAAATAATACCACAAATAAGGAAAAGAAGGGAAGTATTGGGAAGGATCTACATTGTACTTTGTAAAATATTGTTCTGCAGTTAGTTCAATCCAATTTTTATATAGTTAAAAAAAAAGTTGGAAACAGGAAATAAATAAACAAACCAAACATTATTAATGCTATAAATAATTAAGATTATTAAGAAATAAATAAACAAACCAAACACTATTAATGTTAAAAATAATTAAAATTACTATAATGAAAAGCAAAAAATTTGATTTGATATAAAAAAATTAAATCTCTCTCACCTCATCCATCTATACAGAAGAGGAATGAAAGTTATGTTGACCGGTTTGCTTCACTTATATAACAGTCCAGAAATACCTCTGCTCTCCTTCAAAATTTTTCCCTCTCTCTATGCTTTCTCTCTCGAACTCAGAGGTTAATTTCACACAAACACCACGCATAAACACAATAGAAAACAAACAGGAATACCCACACCCCCACACAGAATAGAATCAATCATAATATTGACATAATCTCAGTGTGATTTATCCTAACATATTGTTTGAGAGTGGAAGTCTCTGTTGAGTCCGAGTATTATTATGATTGATTTAAAAGAAAACGAAATAATCTTTTCTATATGAAGTGTACAAAGGAGGGTTCATAGGCGGATAATCTTAACTTTTCGCAGCAAGTTCACTATTCAATGATAATAAGAGAATCAATGGAAGTCATAAGTTTATAATTCAATGTCCTAGGAAGTCATAGGTTTATACGATAGTTTTGTACATTTTTATAGCACGGCTTAAAAAAATAATAGTGTTTACTATATTAATATTATATATATATATATATTATAATTATATAAAAGAAATGTTTTTTTAATATTTTTAAACTTTTTATTAATAATAATATTAAAATTAATTAGATATAAATAGCAATATTTATAAGATATTTGTTTTTTGTTTTTTTTTCAAATTACATATATAATTGTATGAAAAATTAATTAATAAAAAGACAAAAAACACACATGTTATGAGTGAGAATTGAAACTTCTTCTTCTCACCATTGAAGTCAAATCTATATTGAATTTTTCACTTATTAATTTATAATTTCATTAAATAATAATAATCTAATTTTAAGATCACATTAAACCAAATATCAAATTAGTATATCAAACCCATTGTTTAAGAGATAAGGGACCCACAAACTTATGGTAATCAAACTTTTGTATGTTAATTTTTATACATTATAAAATGAATTTAATTTTATTATTTTAATTTCATTATTAATTTTATTATAATAATTATTTAAATATTATGTAGAATCATAATATTATTTTTATATTTTATTTTTGAAATATTAATAAGATATCTATTTTTTTATTTTTTTCATTTATATTAGATATAACTTTTCTATATTTCTATCTTATAAATACACATGAAACCATTTATATTAGATATAACTTTTCTATATTTCTATCTTATAAATAACCATGAAACCATTTAGGAATTAAATCTATGGAACCATTTATCTAACCATTTCTCAATTGGACATCATTTCTTTCTTTTTATATATGTCTCACAAGCTAAGCCTTAATACCTAATTTACAAGGATATATATTGCCCAAGTTTTGAAACTTCCAACATTTCTAGTGAAACACTTCACCCATCATCAAGGACAAATAAAGCTTGAATGTTAGAAAAGAATGTCAGATTATAAATAGGAGGAAAGGCTGATGAGAGGGAAAGGGGAGATTAAAGTGGAAATTAATAAAATAAATTACTAGCTGTTAAAACTAAAAATTAAAAGAATTGTCAAATTAGTCGTTAGTATTAATAAGTTGGTAAAATAGTCAAATTCTAAGGAGTAAAATTAAATATTAGGTAGATAATAAAAAAAGGACAATATAAAGAACTAGAATAATGTAGATTAATGAAATGAAGAACTAGATGAAGTGGTATAAACTAGTATAATAATATAAGGATTATAATAGATTAAGAATTAGGGATTATAATAGATTAATAAATAAAGAATTAGTCAAATAGAAAATAGTATAATGTTGATAAAATGATGAAAATGATTAGAAATAGTTGGAAGAAAGAAACTAATAATAAGAGTAGAATAAGAATGGGGCAAAATGACTCTAAGTGGAGTGTTAGTGGAAATGTTGGAAGTTTTAAAACTTGCAACCTACATACTATCATATATATTATTTTATTTAGAAATAGGATACCTAATGTGAATATGTGAAACAAAACACTAATAGCGTCAATAATGCTCAACATATGAGGCATTCCTATGTCAATAATGTTTATTTCTAGTAGCAAAGTAGTTTTTGAATAATTACACTTTCTCACTATCTAGTATCTCTTGAATATTTACAGTTTTCACCATCTAGTATCTCTCTTTTTTATTTGTGATTATGAAATAGGTCCATACAACATATTTAGATTTTTCCATAAGATTATGATACTCTTAAAAAAAATTATTATTATTGCACTTATCTTTAGATTAAGAATAATTTTAAGTTTGAATATTTACAGTTTTTCACCATCTAGTATCTCTTTTTTATTTGCGATTATGAAATAAGTTCATACAACATATTTACAATATATTTAGATTTTGAGCATGTAAGATGAGAAATTAGTTATAACATACTTTCTTAGGGATGAATATATTAGTTATGTAATAGGGAGATAAGTTGAAAGTATCTAATTTTATTTATTCATACATTTGCATTTTGAACAAATTATAAAGAATCACTTTTTTTATTTACATTTTTACATCTTGAACAAATTATATATATATATATATATATATATATTCTTTTCATTAAAGATGTTTTAGTAATCTTAAAAGCGATTTCAAAACTTTACAAAGCTATTCCAAGACTTTACAAGATAAATATATTCCACTGTTATTTGACACACATACACTCTATTTACAAATTCCTAAATCTAAATCAATTTAGAACTTTATGTATTACTATCCATTATTACAATAGAAAAAGACATAAAAATTACATTTACCTTCGAAAAAAATATTAATATTAAATCTTTTTTACAATTTACAATTTACATTTTTTTTAAACTACAAATTAAATTAAATTAATTTCTTTTAGGTGAATAGGTTTTAATTGAAATATCAATGAACTTAAAGTGAAATAAGCCTTACTTATTTATTTGGATTGTTTGTTTATCCAAAATATTTTTAGAATCTATGTTTCAATTTGATCGATTTTAAAGAGAAATCACAGGCTAATCCTCATAGTTATTTCTTCACTTAGCAAGTGAAATTTAGAATAGCATCATAAATGCTATCAACTACAACAAAACCAATAAAAAAAAAGCGAACGCGCGCCGTCCAGGTCACACAGGAATCAATTTTATCCAATCTATTATCCCCAAGCACAGGAATGAAATTCACTTTATGTTCATGGCCTATTTATTACCAGTGGGAGAGGCCTACTAGTGGGAGAGGCCTGTTGCAAGCGTGTGAAGCAAAATCTGGTGCGAGCGTGTGATAAAATGAATAAACCGAACGCGCGCCGTCCACGTCAGATAAAATGAATAAACCGAACGCGCCGTCCACGTAGCATACTGCATATGTGGACGAACTTAGGTGCGTAAAGCGACAGAAGTTTTGAAAAGGAAGAAGAATGGTTTTGACGAACAGGGGAGGGTGGTTTTTGGAGAGAGTAAGAAGTTTCAAGTTCAATCTTCGGTTCCCAATGGAAGGAGGAAATAAGACTGTTTTCGATCTGCATTAAAAAATGTGTAGACCATGGTTGATTTAAAGAGGAATCACACGCCAAACCTAATCCTCATCGCTACTTCATTCATTACTAAGCTAGAAATTTATAATAGCTTTAATATTTTTAATCCCAGAATTAAAATCTAAAAAACAAATTGATATCATAAGCAACTACAACACAAGCAAGAAGATATTGAAAAGGAGATGCAGAGTACCTTTACAGTAGTGCTCACTCCGCCCTTTGCAGTGGTTCTCACTCTGCCTTCTATCCTCTTTATAAATAAATAAACAAATCACTATTAGTCCATCAAAAATAGAAATCAATTAATGAATTACTTACATATTTCAATTGGACTAATAACTCAGAAATCAATTAATGAATTATTTACATATTTTAATTGCTGTTAATTTAAAGAATTCAAATCAGATTAACACCACAAATGATTAAATGGATAATAATTTATTAAAAATAATAGTTGATCAACTTTTTTTGAAAATGAGAAAGAAGATGTTTCATTTTATTCATTGATCTTATTGTGAGTATATCCACTTCATGACAATTCAACATAAAAAAATTTGAATTAAAAAAATTAAAATAAACCATAAATGAATCTCAAAATTGAGAGTGAAATCTCTTTTTAAATTGCATTTACAAATTTGTAAATAGGAATTAAATCTATGAAATCATTTATGGAACCATTTCTCATTTGGATATCATTTCTTTCTTTTTTATATATGTCTCACAAACCAAGCCTTAATATCTAATTTACTAGGATATATATTGGGCAAGTTTTGAAACATCCAAAGTTTCTAGTGGATACTCCACCCTTCATCAGGGACAAATAAAGTTTTGAATGTTAAGATTAAAAATTAAAAAAATAGTCAAATTAGCCATTAGTATTAATAAGTTGGTAAAACAGTCAAATTTGAAGGAGTAAAAATAAATATTAGGTAGATAATAAAACAAAGACAATATGAAGAACTAGAATAATATAGATTAGTGAAATGAAGAATTAGATGAACTGGTATAAAGTAGTACAATAATATAAGGATTATAATAGATTAAGAATTAGGGTTTATAATAGATTAATAAATAAAGAAATAGTCAAAGTGGAAAAGAAAAGAGTACAATGTTGATAAAATGATGAAAATGATTAGTAATAGTTGGAAGAAAGTAGAAGATGTTGATAATATGAAAATGTCAATAAAAAAATTAATGATAAGAGGAGAATAAGAATGAGACAAAAAGTCAATTAAAGACTAAAAAGATAAGAGCAAGAGTGTTCCCTGGAAAAGTTGGAAGTTTCAAAACTTGCCTCAAAATCATGACATCAAATGTCTTATTCATTCTAACTTTTTGTTTGTCAAAAGTGCTCGTAGAACTCTTTTGAATGGGAGTTTCATTTAATAATGATTTGATTTAATAATCTCTATTTCTAGTAGCAACGTAGCTTTTACTTTACATTTTGGGCTTGAATTATTACATCTTCTCAGTATCTAGTATCTCTTGAATATTTACAGTTTTCACCATCTTATCTCTCTCTCTTTTATTTGTGATTATGGAATAGATCCATAAAACATATTTACAATATTTTTAGATTTTTCCATAAAATTCTAATATTCTTAAAACTTTTTATTATTATTGCACTTATCTTAATTTTATCATTTTTCTTAATTATCGTAGGATTAACTTTCTTATAGACTTCATTTTTATCTTAAGGAATTCAAGCTTTGTTTTGGGCCTCTAAGAGGAGAAATTAGTCATCACATACCTTGTTAGTTTTGTATTAAGGAGATATATGTGTTGTCCTTTCCATTAGAGAAGAGTTTTTTATAGTCCTAAGAGCTATTCCAAAATCTCACAAGATAGATATATTTCAATATTGTTTCACACACATACACCCCATTTGCAAATCTCTAAATCCAAGTCAATTTAAGACTTAGTGTATTGCTACTCATTATTTACCCCAATAAAAAAGAGACATTCAATATTAAATCTCTTATACAGTTTAAAATTAGCATTTCTCTCACATTAATATTATTTAAATCTCTTTCACAGTTTAAAATTTAAATTTCTATCAAATTAAAAATTCATTACATTATATTACTTTTTTTTTTTTGTCAAGATCTAAGATTTTATAAACCCAGCTCTAATTTAAGTGAATAGATTTTATTTGAAGATATTAATGACATTTATTTATTCGAACTGTTTGTTTGTCCCAAAATTCTTTAAAGTCTATGTTTCAATTTGATTGATTTTAAAGATAAATCACACTCTAATCCTCATAGCTATTTCTTCACTTAGCTATGAAATTTAGAATAGCATCATAAATGATATCAACTACAATACAAACAATCAATAAAATATTGAAGAGAAACTGTCTAGTACCTTAAAGATATTGAGACAGAGCTGCATATTATTGCTCCATGGCAGTATGCTCACTCCCCACTTTGCAATAGTGCTCGCTCTGCCCTTTCCCTCTATCCTCTCTATATGCTAGCAGAGAGGCTGGAAGCAGAAAGAAATAAACTAACAAAGTATTATTAACCCATGAAAATCTAAAAATAAATTAATGTATGTATAGTTCATGAAAATCTAAAAATAAATTAATGAATTATAAATGTTAATTTAAAGAAATCTAATCAAAATAATACCACAAATAAGGAAAAGAAGGAAGGTATATCAACTACAATACAAACAATCAATAAAATATTGAAGAGGAACTGTCTAGTACCTTAAAGATATTGAGACCGAGCTGCATATTATTGCTCCATGGCAGTATGCTCACTCCCCACTTTGCAATAGTGCTCGCTTTGCCCTTTGCCCTCAGCTCTCTATCCTCTCTATATGCTAGCAGAGAGGCTGGAAGCAGAAAGAAATAAACTAACAAAGTATTATTAACCCATGAAAATCTAAAAATAAATTAATATATATATAATTCATGAAAATCTAAAAATAAATTAATAAATTATAAATGTTAATTTAAAGAAATCTAATCAAAATAATACCACAAATAAGAAAAAGAAGGAAGGTATTGGGAAGGATCTACAATGTACTTTGTAAAATATTGTTCTGCATTCAGCTCAATCCAATATTTACATAGTTAAAAAAAAGTTGGAAACAGGAAATAAATAAACAAATCAAACACTATTAATGCTAAAAATAATTAAGATTACTATAATGAAAACCAAATAATTTGATTTGATATAAAGAAATCAAATCTCTTTCACCTCATCCATTTATACAAAAGAGGAATGGAGGTTGTGTTGGTCGGTTTGCCCATATAACCGCCCAGAAATACCTCTGCTCTCCTTCAGGAATTTTCCCTCTCTGCTATGCGTTCTCTCACGAACTCGGACATTAATTTCACACAGACACCACACATAAACACAATAGCAAACAAACAGGAATACCCACACCCCCACACAGAGTAGAATCAATCATAATCTTGACATAATCTCAGTCTGATTTATGCTAACATATTGTCTGAGAGTGGAAGTCTCTGTTGAGTCCGAGTATTATTATGATTGATCTAAAAGAAAAAGGAATAAACGTTTCTATATGAAGTGTACAAAGGAGGGTTCATAGGCGGATAATCTCAACTTTTAGCAGCAAGTTCACTATTTAATGATAATAAGAGAATCAATGGAAGTCATAGGTTTATACGGCTGTTCCTATGCTTTTGGGAGTTCCTAATCTCACAAGGCTCCTGGGCGGGCTTCTCTTCTGGTATGCTCTTTCCGCTGGTAGTCCCTATTCTCACAATGTTCCTGGGCTTCTGGGAGTCCCTATTCAACCGCGGTATCTATCTATCTGGGGAAGGTTATAAAGCAAGTTATCTAGGATCTGTTGGGGTTTCCGGATTGAAAGGTCAACCCGGGTTCAAATTAAAGGGTTTATACGGTAGTGTTGTACATTTTTATAGCAAAGCTTAAAAAAATGATAGTGCTTACCCGTTTTTATTTGTTATTATAGGTTTATTAATATTATATATTTTTTATTTTAAATTATAAATTAAATTATATAATAGAATGATTAGATATAAATAGCAATATTTATAGGATTTTTTTTTTTTTTTCAAATTACATATATAATTATATGAAGAATTAAATACTAAAAATACAAAAAATACACATGTTATGAGTGAGAATTGAAACTTTTTTTTCTCATCATTGATGTCAAATTTATATTGAATTTTTCACTTATTAATTTATAATTTCATTAAATAATAATAATAATCTAATTTTAAGATCACATTAAGCCAAACATTAAATTAGTGTATCAGACCCATTGTTTAAGAGATAAGGGACCCACAAACTTATGGTAATCAAAATTTTGTATGTTAATTTTTATACATTATAAAATGGATTTAATTTTATTATTCTAATTTCACTATTAATTTTTAATATAAATTAATTTTATTATAATAATAATTTAAATATTATGTAGAATCATAATATTATTTTTATATTTTTACTTTTTAAAATATTAATAAGATATCTATTTTTTTTATTTTTTTCATTTTTATTAGATACAACTTTTCTATATTTTTATCTTATAAATACACATGAAACCATTTAATCTTTACTCTATATTGATAATTATTAATAATATTAATATATATACATTTTAATTTCATGTATAATGTTAGATGTAAGAATTGAGAATGACATGTTGAATGTTATAATCATCCTAATAACGTGATAAAAAAATTAATATAAATTATAATTATTAATAATTTTTATTGATTATATATATATATATATGTTTGGTATTTTCTTTTTAAACTAAATTTAATTGATATTTTATTTTTAATAAATAAATTATAATTATCAATAATATTGTAAAAAATATTTAATATAAAGTATAAGAATTATTAATTATTATGACTACTACTAATGATATTGCTATACATTCATTTTATACTTATTTATTTGTAAATATTAAATAATATGATATCTAATTTTTTATTTCTCTATATAATAATTTTTATATTAAATTTTTAAAATAATTTTTTATTATTTTTTATTTCTACAAACTTATAAGGTGATAATATCTCAACTACTCTACGGTAAGCTAAATGTAATTATAATATCTTAATTAAATAATAATAAACGTTAAAAATTTATTACACTAACGCACAACACATTATAAGGTGATAATATCTCAACTACGGTAAGCTAAATGTAATTATAATAATAATAAACGTTAAAAATTTATTACACTAACGCACAACACATTATGAACACGCTGTTTCATTATGATTGATGCGAGAGAGCAAACGCAATCCTCATAACTATTTCTATAATCAATAAGCAAGAAATTTAGAATAGCTTTCCTAGTAATTTTAAACGCAAATTCTTAAATCTACAAAACAAATTGAGCGAGAAGATATTGCGAAGAGACTGCAGGTTACCTTAGGAATATTGCTCGATGTCCATGGTGCTCATTCGGCCCTTTGCACTATTTCCTATATGCTAGCAGAGAAGCTAAAAGCAGAAATAAATAAACAAAGCACTATTAGCCTAGAAAAATCTAGAAATAAATTAATGACTTGCAGATTGCAATTGTGGTCGGTTTAAAGAAATAAGAAAAACAGGGAGATAAAGTGAAGGAGCTACAATGTACTTTGTAGAAGATTATTCTGCCCAGTGCTATGCAATTTCTATATAAGAGAAGAAAAACTGTAAACATGAAACAAAAAAACAAACAAAACTGCGTTAATCCAGGAAGTCCACAAATAATTTAAATTACTAAAACGAAAACGAGAGAATTCGATATGGCAATTAATTGCTGTTGATAAAGAAATCAAATAAAATTAAACAAATAGACCCAGATCTCGCTCACCTCATCCATCCAACCGTAAGAGGAGTGGAGATTGTGTTGGCCAGTTTGGTTCAGCGATGAAACGGCCCAGGAATACCTCTGCCTCGGGATCTTTCCCTCTGCTCTGCGTTCTCTCAGGCTCTCGCTCTCAGACGTTAATTTCACACACACCACGCATAGGCACAACAATAACAATAACATACAGCACAAAAGAACGAACACACAGAAAGAAAAAAAGAACGAACACACACAGAAAAGAACGAACACACAGAAAGAAAAAAGGGGAGCGCTCCGCACATTCAATCAAGCACGCCAGACTACCAACGCCTGAGAGGAGATCAGAGAAAAACCAGATGAACGTTAATGAAATTGGGTCATGAGTTATATAGAGTGAACTATGACATCTTATCCCGCTCCTCTTAACGGTCAACTTTTTTGAAATCTTATCCGCGTCAGTTAAGCGCCAAGTTTTTTGCAATATATGTGCATATGCCCAGGATGATAAGGTAAGGTATTGATGTGCTTTCCAGATTGTAAGAACATTGGACTTGGTATTATTTCGCTCAATTAACTGCTCAACAAAGCACAAAGTGGACGTGTCTCTTCTTTTTAGGGTTTCTTGAAACCCTAGTTCCACATTTCAAATCTCTTTAGAGGCGATGTTCTAGTCAACCGGCTCATTTATTGTGGCCGTAAGCTACAAGTCAATTTTTTTTCTTTGTCCCTAACACGTCTTCTCTAAATAAAGTTTCCGACCACTTAAAATACTGTTCAGTAGATATTTGGCGTTACGGGTTTTTACCTAGAGCCGTATTGGTAGTGGGGGTTTTTTTTTTTTTTAGCAAACTTGTGTTGGATATATATTATAGTACTTATCCAGATTGCAACCAAGATTCCAGTACCACTTCTACGTGCTTGACATTCTCATTTTTGCCTTACAATTAGTTTGGAATCTATTAAAACTCATTTATTATATATCTTTCTTGTCTCTAAAATAATACTTTTTATTTATCATTTGTATTTAGTGGTTTTTATGTGTGTCTTAAATAAATTGTTAGTGGTTTCTATGTGTGTCTTAAATAAATTGTTGCAGGAATGATTGAGAATACTTTTTATTTATCATTTGTATTTAGTGATTTTTATGTGTCTTAAATAAATTGTTAGTGATTTCTATCCGTGTCTTAAATAAATTGTTACAAGAATGCTTGAGAATACGTTTTATTTATCATTTGCATTTACAGTGGTTCTATGTTTATGAAAAATTATAATATATATGATAATTTTTTCTTTTATTAGTTTTAAGGTGTTAGCCATGATGTTATCACATCATTTAGTAAACAAAACCAAGGTTTCATAATCCTTTAATAAGATTTTTTTATAGTAGTTTAGCAAGAATTTTTTGAATAGACACTATCAATGAGATAAATTATATATTCCAAACCAAGTGTTTCTTTTTCTCAAATGATTTATGGAATTTTCAAACCATACACCTATAGCATGGTATCTTTCTACAGTTTAAAGTGTGTACCTCAAGCTTTGACAACCAGTAGGTATCTTCTCTAGGTATCTTCTCCCTCATAGTACATGATTCATGACTCTTGAGGTTGGATTGTTTGTAGTTGTGTATGGACCTAGGATATAGCATGGAAATATGGACTATCACTATGGAATACACTCAAATTATTTTTCTTTTTCACATGACAATAGATGTATTCATATCTTGTAGATCTCATTTATTGTCCTAGACTACTCATACTCAACAATGAGTTCAAATTTGGTTCTACTTTACTTTCAAACTTGAAGTGGAAGTCTTGCTCCGACAAGAAGATATTTTAGGTTCCTTGGACTGTGTCATCCCACCTAGATCTAAGAAAGGAGCTTGCTTTTAATTCTTCCCCTAGTTCACTTCCAAACTTGAAGTGGAAGTCCTAGATCTAAGAAAGGAACTTGTTTTTAATTCTTCCCCTAGTTCACTTCCAAACTTGAAGTGGAAGTATTGGTTTGAAAAGAAGATATTTGTAGCTTTGGTTTCTTGGCTTTGTGTCCCGCCCAAGCTACACATACTCAATAGTAGTAGTTCAAATTGGGGTTTTTGAAGTGTTCCATCCCACCCTGATCTACGTTGACACTTGCATGCAACACAGCTCGTGCTTCACTCCCAAAGTGAAGTGGAAGCATTGTTGTAGCAAGGAGATGCAACATCAACCATCGATGTATGCATGATTATGACGGTATTCATTTTACAACAAAGAATAAAGTATTACTAGTCCAACACCATCTACCAACATAAGCAAACTCCTTCTAGTAGTTGCAACAGTTATAGATCTAGTCAAAAACTCATCAACAAGCACTATTCTTATAGTGAGCATATCCCTCCTTAGCACCATTCCTAAACCAAGAGGCATTAGTGGACTACATCTTTTTTCATGCACAAATTCACCTGCAACAACTCTTAGGGTTCCCTCAATTCATTATCAATTATCCTCCAACTTTCCATAGTACCACTATATCCAATTTCGGTAACCTANTAACTTATATAATTTATTAAATAAAGCATATTGAAAATCTCCATACATTAGATCATGGACATGTATCTTTAATCTTACTAGGCACACTTCTCTAAAAGATAGTTAATTTATATAATGTATTAAATAAAACATATTGAAAATCTCCATACACTCTTTTGTTAGAGTTAAAGTTAATTTGTTCTTTAGAATTTTTTGTATTTTCTTATAAAAAAACATTTACTCAATTAATGAAAATCAATTTAGCCTTTACTTATTTCAAACTCTTGTCTTATGAGCCATCTCCTTGTAAGTTCTTTCTTAATATGGATTTTTGATAAAAAAAAAATTAATATTATCTCTAAAATACATCATTTTTTAAATAACATTTATTTAATTTTTTTTTTAATTTTTTTTTAAATATTTTATTTTATAAATAAATTATCAAAATATTATTTATTTAATATTATTAAATAATAAATATGTAAATAAATTATCAATATATTATTTATTTCAATATTATAATATTGATAGATATTTTAATATTATTCATTAGTTTTATCCAAAAAGCCATTTGCCATATAAATGTTAGGCATTTTTTCTCAAATATAAAGTAGGTTTGGCTTTGAAAATCAACCAAAAAAGTAATGGATACCTTTTATAGTTCAATAATCTTTTTGAAAACTATTAAATTATTAAAAATTTAGAATCTATTAACTGGTGTTTGAATAATTTAGAATCTATTAATCGGTGTTTGAAAAACAATAGATATAGTAAATTAATCGGTGTTTGAAAAACAATACATATAGTAAATGTAAAAAGTAAGTTTGGTTTTGAAATTAGAATTTATTAGTTTGAAAAATAATAATAATAATAATAATAATAATAGATATAGTAAATATAAAAGTAAATTTGGTTTTGAAAATAAATAAAAAGAATTAATAAAATTTTTGAAAACTTTTTAATTTTTATTGAAAAATTATTAAAAATTTAGAATTTATTAATTATATTTGAAAAATAATAGATATAGTAAATCTAAAAATTATAGATATGGTAAATCTAAAAGATTAAAGAATTTTCATGTTTGTTTTACTATTATTATATTTATAATTTTTCTTAAATTAATAACATTTATCAAATAAATAATTTAGACAATTGAGTTTTATATTCTTAAAATTGAATATGATCTAAATAAATGAAAGTATTACTATTACATTTATATTATTAAATGTGAACATGTCTAAAGGAAATTATGTTGGTTAAAAAAAATCAATGTATTTATGGCAATGTAGTTTTGGGTTAATCCAATTAGTAGTTTTAATATAAACATTGTTCATGATTTAACAATATTCAATTTTTTTTTAATTTTTTTTTTCCTTCTAAATTCATTGAGTATTTCCCCTCATTTTTAGGGTCGTAAATCAGAGGCTTTAAACTTAGGTGGGGAGATGCCCCTTAGCACAAACTACTAAGGCTAAACCCAATTAACCTTTTTTCATCTTTAAACTTATAATGTTGGAAAAATAATTATAATTGAAGACTTCCTCATCAAAAGGTCTTTCTTAACTTGTTATAGACAAAGTAACCAAAGGACATATACTAATACTAATACTAATACTAATAATAGTAATAATAATTCAATTTAAGGTAGTAGTGAAGTCAAACACCAAATTGATGTATGAGACCTCCTTGTTTGTGAGACAATGGACCCCCTCCACATAGCCACTAGACTACTATATTCTACGGAGATGTAAATACCCTACCCCCTCTAGATTTAAATGTGTGACCTCCTAGAAGGAAACACATGTTCTTAACCATTAGGCCATAAGAAAGGAATCAAATGAGTGAGACTCGAGAAGGATGAGAGGTGTTTTCCATCTCACTCCCACTTGTGCAGAGCATGCGTCAAATCCCACTAGAGTTTCTTCCACAATGAAAAAAAAATTGTTGGTGGCCAATAAAAGTAAGGAGATGGTTGTCCTTTGGTAGAGAGTGAAGTCGAGATGCCTCTAAATAATTGTTTAGAAGGATTGTGTCTATCATAAGCGACTTTGTGGGGAGATGTTACGACGACTAGATCATGGTTGTTAGTATGTTCATGGTGGGTGAGTGAAAGCTAATGATGGTCTATCATGATGCATTAGTGGCAACTCAAATATGGAAAAACGATAATCGGTTGAATTGAAGGGATGTTTCAAGGTACTTTCACTACTAATTTGAATATGGTGTAAGAAGATGAAATGTAGGAAATCAAAACTTTCATAATAAATAATTTTTATTTATGGAAGTTTTGTATAAACTATGTGAAATTCTAGTTTTTCTAACAGTGTGATGCAAGGATTTCCGAAGGTCATAACTTTTGACTCGGTTATCCATTTGGGATAAAAATTTACAGGGAATTGCATCTTGAAGAGTTCATTGCCATGCTAACCTGAACCTTTAGATCGGACATCGTTTCAACACTTTTCTGGGGCCAAATTCCTTCATATAAGGCCTCAAATTGGGGGTTTAGTGTTTTTATGGGAATTTTAAATTTGTATTATCAGTTATCTCTTAGTTTATGAACCTAATCAAAAAAGCGAGTTGACAAATAGTGTTTCTCTAGTTAGCTCTTACTTATTGGTCAGTTTTAGAGTCATGCGAGAATTTCTTAAAATTACTTGTTTTTCTAAAATTAGTTGTTTTCGAAAATCTCAGATAGTAGTTATAAGGGGTTGAACTTCCATTGTAATAACTAGGATGGAGAAGGAATAAAAGAGATTTATTTTCCATTCTCATGTGTTTGCATGGTTTTTAGATCTCGTGAATAAATCTAAGTTAATTGACTACATCATTTGGTATCAGAGCAGGAAGATGGTTGTGAGAGGAAGAGGAAGAGAAGGGTATCTTTCTCATATGCATATAGATATGCAAAAACTCCAAAGGCAAGTAGCATATCTTACAAACGTGTTGGCTAGTCAGAGAATAATACAAAGAGAAGCGTCCGATGAGTGTTGGGTATGTGTTATATTCTTTTCACGAGTAGTAGTGTCTGAGCGTATGTGCAAGGCGCACAGGGGGGTTAGAGTAGGGGTCGTTAGTCCCCCCTAGGGGGGTGAAGGGGTTGGGGGGAAGCGTCCCCAATTTTATTTTTTTTGCATCAGGATCACATTATATTTAGGTGGTTTTTCGACACATGGTTTCTTTGCCAATGGTTTTCTATTTTCGGTTAAAGAATTAGGGTTTTGGACTAATCCAGGTCATTGGGTTAGGGTTTTGGATTTCGTTGGCTCCTATATGTATTTTGTATTGTAAACATTGTAACACAATGAATGAATATAGAATATGCTGGTTTCCCGATATGGGTTTCCAGGGGAAAAATCTCTGTGTAATGTTTGTATTTGCCATTGTATCTTTTCTGTTCTTTTTCTGAATATCTGTTTGTATTTTCCATTGTATCTTTTCTGTTCTTTTTCTGAATATATGTTTGTAGTAGATATTGTACAAGGTTAGAATTTACAATGAGGAGACAAACAAAGGAGATGCAACTTAACATATAGAACATGAAGAAGAACAATTAGAGTGCATGCATGTCTTTTGAAGAAAGGATGCTTAGGGCTCTAGAAGGGAGAAATGATGGGATCAAAATAGAAGTTTCAAAATATACAGGGAGTCTTAAACCATAGGAGTTAATAGATTGGATGAATGCCATGGAAATTGTTTTTGAATGGAAGTCAATGACATACGAAAAGAAGGTGAAATTTGCATGCACCAAGTTGAAGGGTCACGCCATGATTTGCTGGGATCATGTGTAGAAAGACAAAGAGAAAAAAAAGGAAAATACAAAATTAGGACCTAGAGCAAGATGGAAAAAAATTGCGAGATATTTTTTTTCCTCTCGACTATGCCTAGAACCTTTTTAATAGATTTCATAACTTGAAGAAAAACCTGTCCACCGTGGAGGAACTCAAAAACAAGTTTTATTAGTTGTCTATTCGTGTGGATCACTAGGAAACTGATGAGCAATTGGATGCAAGGTATGTGAATTGTTGAAAATTTTCTATTCAAGATGAATTGAACATGGATATGGTTTGCAGGGTGGAAGAGGCATACCAATTATCCTTAAAAGCCAAGGAAGAAATTTTTTTCTCAAAGGAATAAAGGAACAAGGAGGGGTACATCGTCCACCTCATGGGGTGGTTTTAACTATGGTAGATGAGAATCATCCCAAGGAGCCGAGAAAGCATAATATACTCAACTATGTAACCTAAATCAACCATGAGGAAGAGGATTTTAGAGGGGTAGAGGTTACGATGGTGGAAAAGGAGGACCTTATGTGTGTTTTAGGTGTGGTGTAGAGGGTCATTGAACATTCGAATGCCTAAATTATAACATGCAAGAGTCGAAGCAAGGAAAACAACCTAGTTTAAACTTGGTCCAAGCCGAGAATGAATGAATCTAAAGTCCCGCCTGATATGGAGGAGAGTCTCATGATATAGAGGTCAATGGTGATTCCTGAAAAAGAGCAAAGGTAGAGTAGCGGAAATGAAGATTCTTGGCTTCACACAAATATTTTTCGAACCAGATGCACTTTCAGGGGAAAGGTATGTCAAGTTATTGTTGATTGTGGTAATTGTGAGAATACAGTTTCCAAAGATATGGTAGATAAGTTGAAATTACATTGTGAAACACATCCCCATCCTTACCAAATTGCACGGTTCAAAAAGGGGAATTATGTCACCATTAATAAAAGATGATTAATCAATTTTTCCATCGGTAAGACTTATAAAGATGAATTATGGTGTGATGTCATTCTGATGGATGCATGCCATCTGTTATTTGGGAGGCCTTAGAAATATGACAAAAAAGCAATGCATGATGGAGGAAAGAACACCTACACCTTTTGGAAGGATGGATCGAAAGTCGTCTTATTTCCCCTTAAGGATGAGGGTAAAACTAAGAATATGTTGTCAGAAATAGAGTTTGTTAAGGAAATGAAGGAAACATGATTCTACTATGCATTAATAGTGAAAAAAGGAGTCATGGAAGATGTACCAATTCCTACTGAAGTGGCCAAGTTACTAGAAGAATATGTTGATGTTATCCCTAATGAACTGTACCTGATGGTCTTCCACCAAAGATGGATATTCAACATCACATTGATCTAATCCCAAGTTCATATTTACCCAATCAGGAAGTCTATAGGATGAGTCCTACACAACATGTAGAGCTCAACTGACAAGTGAAAAAACTTATAAATAAATGTTTGGTAAGAGAAAGCATGAGTCCCTGTGTTGTACCGACATTATTGACTCCAAAAAAGGATAATACATGGAGGATGTGCACAGATAGTAGAGAAATCAATAAAATTACCATCAAATATTGGTATCCTATATTACGCTTGAACGATATGATGGATGCACTAGATAGAGCTAAATATTTTAGTAAGATTGATTTGCGAAGTGGTTACCACCAGATCCGGATTCACGAAGGGGATGAATGGGAAAATGCCTTCAAGACCAGGGATGGACTATATGAATGGATGGTGATGCCATTCGGGTTGTCCAATGCACCTATTAATTTCACGAAGTTGATGAATATTGTGCTTCGACCTTATATTGGTAATTTTGTTGTCGTTTATTTTGATGACATCCTTGTTTCCAGTAACAATAAAGAACATCACTTGCAACATTTAAAAATTATATTGGATGCATTGAGAAAACATCATCTTTATGCAAACCTGAAGAAATGTAGGTTCTTGCAAGACATTTTAGTATTTATGGGTTTTGTCATCTCGACAAAAGGAGTCAAGATGAATTCAGAGAAGGTTAGAGCAATTTTGGAGTGGCCTAGTCCTAAAAGCATAACATAGGTAAGAAGTTTTCATGGGCTGGACACCTTTTAATGAAAATTTATTTAAAATTTTAGCAGTATTGTAGCACCCATAACATATTGCACCAAAGGAAAGACATTCATGTGGACCAATGAAGTTGAGGAAATTTTTAAGTTTCTAAAGAAGGAGGTAATTGAGGCACCCATATTAGCCTTACCAAATTTTGATAAAGTGTTTGAGGTAGACTGTGATGCTTCACATGTAGGCATTGGAGTTGTACTTAGACAAGAAGGTAGACCAATTGCATTCTTTAGTGAAAATTTGAATGAGGTAAGAAAGAACTACTCCACATATGATGTATAATTTTATGCAATTGTGCAAGCATTAGGACATTGGAGGAATTATTTAGAGTAAAAAGAGTTTGTGTTATTTACTGATCACATTGCATTAAAATATGTAAACACACAAAATAAATTGAATAGTAGAAATGCAAAATGGGTCTCTTTCTTAGAAGGCTACACCTTTTTTCTGAAGCACAAATCAGAACAACATAATCAAGTTGCAGATGCTTTGAGTTGGTGCACTGTTCTTTTAACAACCATGGAAAATCAAGTAATTGGGTTTGTTGCATTAAAGGATCTCTATGCATCTAATAATGATTTTTGTGGAGCAATTGAAGAATCCAGTCATTGGGAACATGGATCTTACTTAGGGTGAATATTTTATACAAGATGGATACCTCTTCAAAGGAAAACAACTATGCATTCCAATTGGTTCAATGAGGGACAATATTATCAAAGAACTTCACAGTAGTTGTTTGACATGACATTTTGGAAAGGATAAGATGATATCTTTAATCGAAGATAAGTATTATTGACCAAAGATGAAAAAAGATATAACCAAGTATGTGGCATGGTGCATGATTTGTCCAATGGCTAAAGGAAACTCACAGAACACAGGGTTGTATATGCCATTACTAGTGCCCACAGTCCCATGGATAGATCTGAGCATGGATTTTGTGTTGGGGCTCCCAAACACACACCAAGGTAACGATTCTATTTTTTTGGTTATTGATAGGTTCTATAAAATGGGTCATTTCATTACTTGCAAGAAATTGTTAGATTGCAAGGGGTACCAAAAACTATTACATATAATAGAGACACTCGGTTCTTGGGTCAGTTTTGGAGGACTTTATGGAAGAAAATGGGGACTAAATTACAGTTCAACAGTTCCTATAACCCCCAAACAAATGGAAAAAGTGAGGTAGTAAATCGGAGTTTGGGAAACCTATTATGGAGCATTGTTGGAGAGAATCCCAAGTAGTGGGATTTGGCTTTACCTCAAGAAGAATTTGCCTACAATAGTTTAGTGAATAGATCTACAGGAAAATCTCCATTTCAGGTTGTTTACGGTAGAAATGCTATGGGTGTCCTAGATTTGGTGTAGTTACCACTTGGGGATAGGATCAATGATGATGGGGAAGCATTTAGAAAACACATTCAATAGTTGCAGCAATAGGTGAGACAAAAACTGCAATCCAGTAATGTACAAAACAAAATTATAAAAGATACTCACCGATAATACCATGTATTCAACGAAGGTGATTTGGTGATGGTTTATTTATGGAAAGGGTGGTTTCCTAGAGGAACCTACCATAAATTGAAGTATAAGAAAAAATTTCCTTGCAAGATTCTCAAGAAAATTAATGACAATGCTTATAAAGTCGATTTACTAGTTGATCTCGATATTTCCCCCATGTTTAACGTTTCTGATTTGTATATCTTCCATGTAGACGATCTAGGTGATTATAGTGAGGTGAAGGTGGATTGGTAACATGCCATTATGAGCAAGAAAAGTGAAAAGATTGTGCTTATTTTAGATAAGAAGACCCTTCATACTCGGCAAGGCCAATACAATCGATATCTAGTCTAGTGGGAAGGCATAGCACTAGTAGAGAGTGCATGGATGACAGAGGGGAACTTGTTGAACCTAGATCCCATTAAGTGGCAATAGTTTGAAGATAGTAACTTGTAGGAGCCACGTTCTTTTCAACTAGAGGAGAATGATGCAAGGATTTCTAAGGGTCATAAATTTTGACTTGGTTATCCTTTTGGGCTGAAATTTTATAAGGAGTTGCATCTCAAAGATTTCACTACCATGACGATCTAATCCTTCAGACCGGACATCGTTTCAACACTTTTTTGGGGCCAAATTCCTTCATATAAGGCCTCAAATTGGGGTTTTAGTGTTTTTATGAGAATTTTTAAATTTGTAATTATCAATTATCTCTTAGTTTATGAACCTAATCAGAAAACTGAGTTGAAAAATAGTGTCTCTCTAGTTATCTCTTAGTTTTTGGTCAGTTTTAGAGTCATGCAAGAATTTCCTAAAATTGGTTGTTTTTGAAAATATCAGATAGTAGTTATAAGGGGTTCAACTTCCATTGTAATAGTCAGGATGGAGAAGGAATAAAAGAGATTTATTTTTCATTCTCATGTGTTTGCATGGTTTTTAGATCTTGTGAATAAATCTAATTTAATTGGATACATCACAATGGTAAGTTTTTCAACCTTGATAGTGAGTGATTCTAGCCTAATGAATGACATGAAATTAATATATGCATGCATGCCAATATAATGGAATATATAATTGATGGATTACTGAGAGGGGGGGTGAATCAGTAATAACGTAATTATAATCCTTTTTCTTCAAATGTTATATCAATGTAGAATTATTATCCAAAAATGAGCAGTAATAAATAAACAATCACACACATG